>PITA01027780.1:0-20419 GCA_004023965.1 Spilogale gracilis | reverse complement strand
GCCTCCGGGGACCACCACTCCCGGTAGGCACCCAGGCCCCTTCGTGGGCCCCAACCTGAGCCTCCGCACACGCGCAGGTCAGACCTGGAGGGGACAGAAACCCCAGCCGCAAGCATCTGCCTCAGTCACTAAGCCTCTCTTTCCAGCAGTTGGGACAAAACACTTAATGCCAGAGTAGCTGAAATCACTTCCCACTCACTTGCAGCCAGGTCGTTTCCAAGAACTTCCTCTCTGTGGGAGGAAAGCCAGAGGGTGCACCACACTCTGGGGAAGCTAGGGACGCAGCGCAGTGAGGCCCCCGCAGCCCAGGGCCTGCCGGGTGCCCCGCGTCTGCCTGGACCCCGTGGGGAAGGGGTGAGCCCCCGCAGCCCAGGGCCTGCCGGGTGCCCCGCGTCTGCCTGGACCCCGTGGGGAAGGGGTGAGCCCCCCCAGCCCAGGGCCTGCCGGGTGCCCCGCGTCTGCCTGGACCCCGTGGGGAAGGGGTAAGCCCCCGCAGCCCAGGGCCTGCCGGGTGCCCCGCGTCTGCCTGGACCCCGTGGGGAAGGGGTGAGCCCCCCCAGCCCAGGGCCTGCCGGGTGCCCCGCGTCTGCCTGGACCCCGTGGGGCAGGGGTGAGCCCCCCCAGGCCAGGGCCTGCCGGGTGCCCCGCGTCTGCCTGGACCCCGTGGGGAAGGGGTGAGCCCCCTCCCAGCCCAGGGCCTGCCGGGTCCCCCGCGTCTGCCTGGACCCCGTGGGGGAAGGGGTGAGCCCCCCCCCCCAGGCCAGGGCCTGCCGGGTCCCCCGCGTCTGCCTGGACCCCGTGGGGAAGGGGGTGAGCACAGACCATCCAGGCCTGGAAGGGAGAGCTCTCGACACGTCCGAGTAACAAAGCAGCCCTCCAGGTCGCGGGGAGGGGAGCCTCTGAGGCCCGTGGGGTCTCTGTGCAGTGAGCCCTCACGCTGTCCCCCGGCCAGCAGCCATGCCCATCCGCGGTGGCCCCCCGGCCTCTGTGAGCCCCGACAGCTCCAAGGTGGGGTTCAAACACTGGTCTCTTCCTGGGGAGCCTCACTCAGACCCCAGCACCCCTGCTCTCCACTCCAACAGAGTCCAGTCGGAGGACGCACGTTTCTGCACAGAAGCAGAAGCACAGGGGCCCACCCGACGTGGGGTGGGAGTGGGCAGAGGCCCCACGGGCACCTTCCTCACATCGCTGAGCTGGCGGCTCTCAGGGAATGGCGGAACCACTTGGTAAACATCTGATCAGTGGGTACAGGCGGGGTACCTGGGTGGAGGAAAAAGGTGGGGACAGCCCAAGGAGTAACCCCCTGTGAAAGGAGGACAACTCTGGAGAAGTGTCAGTGTGGTGGCGTAAGACCTCTCGTCCTCGATGTGGGTCCGTGCCCTGGGTGATGCGGGCAAGGCCCCGGGCTGCTCTCTGCAGCCAGAGTTGGCCTGACCCCTCCGCGCAGCGGCGAGCAGAGGGCAGCGAGCTGAAGCTCGTGGGCCCGGGGTCCGAGCTGCCTGTCCCCTCCCTCCGCACAGCACCTTTACTGAACACGCTGGCCGTCGAGAGCAGCAACAGGCCACGGCCACGGCCACGCGGGGTCTCGAGGACACAGCAGCCAGCCGGCCTGGGCCGGACTACGGGCTCGGGGGCCCTGCCGCGTGTGCACCAGGAAGATCCCTGATCTTCTACCAGGAGGGCAGACGGGAGGCGGAGGCTGGGAGGGAGACGGCCTCACACTGAGACACCTGCAATGCAGGGCTGCCCTGGGCCGCAGAGGCCAGCCTGGGGCTGAACGCTGGCGCTCCAAGCCCCAAAAGCAGCCGGGGGCATGAAGTGTGTGGTCCCAGCCCCCCAGCGGGAAGGCAAAATTACAAAGACACAGAAGCCCCGGAGAAGTGAGCAGGCTGTAGGACCGAACATCCACACACAAGAGACCCAAAGGAAAAAACAAGATGGGAAACAAAAAGTAAGAGCTAATGTTGAAAAATTCACCTGTTAGAAAGAAACCCTTGAGGCTGCACTTTGAAAGAGCTCACTAAGTTCCAGGAACGACTCCTGACAATCAGAAAAATTCCAAATTCCAGAACTGTGGGAAAAAAATCTTACAAATCTTCAGTATCAAACATATTTTAAAAACCAACAAATCTCAACAGATACAAAGAACATCGGACGAAACCCAGCACCTTTCCACAAGGGAAGCCGTCAGCCAGAGAGGACGGAGCGGGCCCCGCGGGACCCAGACGAGGGGGGGCCCAGCCCTCACCCACAAGTTCTGTTCGGTGCAGGGAGGCAGGAGCGGGTGAAAGGCACCGAGATCAGAGAAGGCAGCAAACTGCCCTCTTTGCAGAGAACACAACTGTCTAGGAAGTCCTCGGGAACCCACCCCAAAACTTAGAGCTGAAGGGGAGTTCTGCAGATCAGCACAGAGAAATGACATCTCTTTACCCTAACCGTGAACACGGGAACGCAGAAATTAAGGTGGCACGGTCTGATTACAGCTGCTTCCGACAGAAGGGCGCGTGGCGTGACAGCAGGGGAGGGCCACAGCGCCCCGAGGGAACCCGAAGCTGACAGAAGACGCCAAGGGCTACGTACCGGGGCGCCGCCACAGCCCCTCGTCCAGGCAGGAGACTCCTGGACCGCAAAGGTGTGTGCCAACTGGCAAGGCCCATGAGCAGGGCATCTGAGAGCAGGCGAAGCGCTGAGACCCCTCACGTGCCGGCGGCACTCAGAGGCGAGGGCGTCGCAGGGAAGCTACCGGGGACCCGGCCTCGGTGCGCAAGGCTCTGCGGGGGAGGCCGGCCCTGCCGGGGAGACGCCGGCTTGTGCCCTCGCTGCACCCGCCGCCACGGCTCCCCAGGGCCCACGAATGAGTGAGCTCCAGTGCAGCGGCATCTGGGACCTGCTCCCACGACAGACACTCCCAGTTCTAAATGCAGTAAGTCGCCCGCGTCCCAGGGGCCAAGTCCAAAGGCAGCCCCGCAAAGCGGCCTCGGAAGCCTTCCTCCTGCAAACAGGTTTTATTCTGATGTACCGTCGGTGCCCTGCCTTCGCTGCCAACCGCAGCCATCTTCTTCTGACCGGGGGCCGCTCCCTGTAGACCCTGACATGCCCTCCGGGAAAGGCTGCCTGAAGAAAAGGCAATCCACGGGAGAGCCCGGGACGGACGTCACCTGCCCTGGGAGACCAGAGACAGCGCTGTCAGGAGGGGGCAAATCAGAATCACGCTGTGCACAAGGACGCTCTACGCGGAGATGTGCGCCTAACGTCGTCGTGAAGGAAGGGGGGAGTCTCCAAGCTTCCACAACGTCAGGATGAGGAAGGACACAAGACAAGCGGCCCCAGTGTGCAGTCCTGACCAGGCCTCGGGGGACACACGAACCAGCTGGGAGTGAGGGGCGTCCTGCATGTGCCCCTCCTCCGCTTGGAGGACACGGCCTTCGTGGCAGGAACCCAAGCCCTCGAGGCGACAGACACAACGCTAACCACGAAGATGAGTGCTTTCCGTCCTTTCAACTTTCTTCTAAGTTCGAAAAAAAAAGAATGGGCACAAAGACGAGCTGGTTTGCACCACAATTCACAGTCGGGAAGCACAGACGGAAACACCGCGAGGCCCCAGCAAAGGTTAAGGGGCTGGTGTGCTAAGTGCTGGGAGGCTCTGGACCCCACGGCCGGGGCTCCAAGGGCTGCAGCCACGTGGCGGCAGCGTGGCACCCTTCTCACACACGGCCACGCAGTCCGCGGTGAGGGTGACACCCAGGAGGCGCTCTCGCTCCTGCGACACCGTGCAGTGTGGCAGCGGCCTTCACGAGCCCGAGAGCTGGAGACCCCCGGGCGCCTGGCGGGAGCATGTGCGAGCACGGGAACCCTGCTGAGCACCCCCAGACTGCAGAGAAACAGGGCGGAGCTGGGGGGCGGGGACGAGGCCTCACCCGCAGGCCGGCGGGTCTTCAGCAGGGACCTCGGGCGACTCAACGGAGGAAAGACCCCGTCTTCCACAGCGGGTGCCGTGGCCGCGTGCCCACATGAACGCCAGGGGCCGCGGTCCTGCTTCTCACACAAACGGGCACAGCACGCATCAGGATCCAAATATAAAAGCGAAAACCATAAGCTCCTGGAAGAAAAGGTAAGACGGTAGCTTCTCCTGTGGGGCCGGGAGGCCGCGGCGAGGAGGCGGGGACCCGCCCGCAGACACAGGGCAGCCTCGGGTGCGCCAGGCGCTCTGCAGTGGGGTGCACGCTCACCCGGCGCCCAGTCACTCCGCCCCGCGGTACCTTCCCAACAGGAACGGACACACGTCCGCGGAAGGGCTTACGTAAGAGTGTCCGTGGTGCTTCCGACGGGAACCTGCCCGAGGGCGGACGCAGGCGGTGGAGTGACAGAGCCGGCACGTCCACACGGCGGCGGGGCAGCGGCGGGGAAGAGGCCGCGCGCTGAGGACACCTGTGGGGCCCCGGGCGCGTCCGGGACACGCACAGCGGACCTGCCGAGGGGCGGGAACGCGCTGTCTTCGCGGGGCTGCTCGGCGGGACGGTGGCCACCGCTGCCCAGACTCACCCAACTGTTCGCTTTGGAGGCGCTTTCCACACCGAAATCTTGCATTTCACTGTGTGTAAGTTCTACCTGTCTTTAAAAACTGGTCTACAAAGACATATAACAATATGGACGGATCTTAATTACACAGGTTTTAAAATACTATACAGCCTGATTCTCTCTGCATAAAGATAAAAAGCCTGAAACGTGAGTGACTTTCCCAGCTCGGCAGTGACAGCGGAGTCCCGCAGGGTCCCGGCCGGCAGGCCACACGCGCACCAGCGCCCCCCCTCGGCTGCAGACCAAGCCGACCCTGCCCCACACGCGGGCGAGTGTCCGACCGGGGACTGACTCAGTTCTCTGCCCCTGACGACGACAGGTCGGAAGCCGGGAAAGGTAACAATACCTGAGTCACTATATTCAGGACCTCGGGACACCCACGGTCCCTAGAAGAAAAGGAACCGTCTCACCTTAGGCGAGAAAGTGATCAGAAGAACTGAGTAGTAACGAGCGAGCATTAGAAGTGAACCGAACCCACGAAGACCAGAAACTAAACAAATAAAACTAAGGTGTAAAGAGAAGAGCTGCCCCAGGCAGTGGTCACACAAGGGCGCGGCCCCCGCGGAGGGCAACACGGGTCTCCGTCCCTCAGCGAGGACACCAGCCCACCTCCTGGGAGACGTGGCCTCCTCCCGGCCGTCCCCCTGGCCTCCCTCGGCCATCCCCATGTGGGCCGCAGGCTCAGTACCCCCTCCCCCCGGGGCGGCCCCCTCGTGAGCCGTGGCCGTCAGGACAGACAGTCCCGTGGGGGCTAACGCGGCTCCCGATGCGGAGCCCGGGCGGCCAGGCCCCCAGGGAAGCAGGTGCAGACCGAGGCTCTCTGCTGTGGCGGCAGGCGGGGCCCTCGGAAGGCACACTCTCAGGACAGCAGGGCCCCGGGACAAAGCCCCGCTCTAACACCACCTTTCCACAGGGGCCACGGCTGCTCACTTCACGGGCCCAGGAGCTCGAGCCCCTGGCCGGACACAGGCACGGAAGGTTATCTTCCTCCACCCATGGCCGGGAACGACCAGGCCCTCAGTGAGCAGCCGGGCCTGCCCACCCGTGCACCCAGCCCCTCGCAGGCCCCTCGCAGGCAGTCGTGCCCGTCAGCCACTGGGAGGGTGCGTGGACCGTGCCACCCCTGCCCTGCTTAGTACGGCCAGGCGGGCATGCCAATCCCAGGGCAAAGCTCACCAAAACGTACCTCGCTGAGTTACGTCAACGAAAGACCAAGAACAAGTCACATTTCTGGGGTGGGGGCAAGCCTTCCTGGGTCACCGTTCTCAGATGCCCACGCCCAGAGCGAGGACACGGTGATGCCCCAGGCCGGCAGCCTTCCTGTCTCGGCAGCACGGTCCCCGTGGCTCTGAACCCTGCCTGCCTCCCTCCCCACGGCTTCCAAGACGGACTGGGCCAGGCGTCCGACCTGCTCTTCCTCTCCCTGCCCACCACTGAGGGCCCTAGGTGGTCCCCGCCGCCCTCCATCGCCCGCCGGTGACTGCGTGGACGTTCCTCGCAGCTGTAGCAGGACTCTCTCTGGTCTGCGGTTCTCGCTGTTTTAAACTGGGCTGCACCCGGTCCGCCCTGGCCTTCCTCCATTTTCCTTCCTGCCCTCCAGCAACACCGAGAAAGCCTCAGGGGACGGCAGCCCTCCTCTCTCCTCCCGAGTCTCACCATGCGGGCTTCCTGAGCGCAGTATCAGAAAGAGCAGCCCTAAACCTTCTAAAGTAGGAACAGAAAATCACCACCTCCCTTCACCCAAAGGCTGTAAGCAGCACACTTTTCTGTCTTTGTTTAGGAAAACGCTGCACGGACCAGCTGGGAGTGAGACCAGGCCGGAGAGCCAGGTCTGCAAGGAGGTAAGGGCACGAGAGGGTGTTTTACCTAAGAAACGAGGAAGAAGAGATGGGAGATGACGAAGCAGCAGGATGGGCTGCAGCCCCAGAGACCGTCTCCGAGACACGGCTGTCTGAGAGGCAGTTTTTTTGCTGCCTGCTCGCACAGAAACACAATCTTCCCGAACCTCCCCGTGGACCCAGACCTTGTGCAGAAGTTCCCGTGCCAACACGAGATGACAAGAAGGTTCTTTGGTGGGGCGCCCGGGTGGCTCAGTTGGTTGAGCGGCTGCCTTTGGCTCAGGTCGTGATCCCGGAGACACGGGATCGAGCCCCACGTCGGGCTCTCTGCTCCGTGGGGAGTCTGCTTCTCCCTCTGACCCTCTCCCCTCTCATGCTTGCTCTCATTCTCTCTCAAATAAATAAACAAAATGTTTTTAAAAAGAAGGTTCATAGGTGAATTAATTCAGCAGAAACCCTGAGCCATGGCTGACCTTGTGAAGGCCAGGAGCAGCCACCCGAACTGCCCAGACCCAGAGGGCCCGAGGGGAGACTGCATACACACAGACGTGCCTAACGTGTGTTTCAAAGTAAGTAAAAAGAAAACCCGTGGCTGAACACATGCCATCTATGTAATTACGCCTCTCCCCAGCTGTCACAATCCTCCGTCATGTGATGAGAACGCTTTAGGAACGCTGCACATCCTGACTTTCCCACATCCTGACCGTGCACATGGCTTCAGAGTTTCTGAGAGCTCTAGGGTGAAACCCAGGCGTCCAGGGCAGGAGCCTTTCTTAAGCTCCTGATACAAAATGCACAATCACTCTGCCAACACCCCATTCACACTTTCCAACAGAAGTATCCACACTTCCAAAAACCCCGTTAGTGCAGTTTTTTAAAGACTCAGGTATCTCACTAACGTAACTTGTGTTTCCCTGGTCACAAGTGACCGAAACGTATGTTAAAACCGCCCGGCAGTCGGCTGTTTGGGGCCCCCAGTCGGGTCCCTCCACCTTTCCCAGCAGACCCCCCACCGACCCTCCTCTGTGCTTTCTTATCACTTGCCTGCATTATCTCATCTGAGGCTGCTCACCCTCTACGTGTCTGTCTTCCCAGTTTCTGTGATTCTGCTGCGCCGTTCTGCACTTTTATATAATCCTACTCACCAAAAATTAATTAACTCGTTAAGTGTTGTGGCAATTTAACAAGAGCCCATGCACTTTAACGCTACAGTCTGATCATTACATATTAGAGTCATGTTTCAGGAACCACACTGAAACGTCAGGCCATTCGGTTACTCAGCCACCACACACGCACACACGCCACACAGAACAGTTACTTACCGAGTCCAAAAAGCAAAGGTAAGATCCCGAGCTCTGTGCTATTGCTTGATTTTTAGAATAGCCAACTGTTAGAAAAAAGAAAGAGAAAAGCTCTTCTGTAATTCAACTTTCAGCGGTCTTCTCGTTCCTAGGACGTACGGGTGATGGTACTACAAGCTAAGAACACCGTGCATCACCCGGTAAAAGCCGGGTCAGCCTTAGATGGAGCGGAACAGAAGCAAAGGGAAAACACCGCTCCATCTCGAGGGGCAGAGACGCAGAGGCCATGTGGGACCAGCGTACTAAGGAGGGAGTGCTCACTGGAGGAAAACAGATTCTGCAACCATTTACTGAGTGTAACACTAGGCTAAGCCGTGGGGAACATAAGAGAAGAAAATAATCAAAACGTCCCTGAAGGGCAGCGCTTGCACAGAGACGAGTGGGAATGCCGACAGAAGTGAAGATATGGTTACCGGGGACGGGGGACACGTGTGCGTGGTCGGTGGGTGAGAGCTCACCACAGTGGACTCCAGGGGCAGTTATCTGAGCGCACCCCCCGTGGCAGTTACGGTCGCCGTCGGCATTCAGTGCGTCTGAACCCAGCGGCTCCCTCGGCGGTGCAGACCCCACTGAACACCCCCACGTGTTCGCTGAGATGGGACGGTCCCCCATGTGGAATGGAAAAGCTAAAACTACAGCACAAGGAGCGTGAACAACCCTGGTTCGCACACACGTGGGTGACGTCCCCACGGCGTTCGAGAACAGCCAGTTCCTCTGGAATCAGGTGGCTCCCTTGGGAAGCAGGCGGGGACAGAGGGGACAGAGTCCGCTCTTCACCGGGGCACGTGAAATCAACTGAGCTGGCATTTATGACAAGTGCACTTTTCTGGATGGATGTTATGTTTTAAGAACACTTTGCCTTCAAAGAGACTACAACTGAGTTGGAAAAAGTGAAATGACGATCTCTGGCCATGCGCCAAATGAGCTTTGCTGGGAGAAGGACCCACTGGGAGGCTTACGAAGATGGGGCGAGAGGGGCCTGGGGCCGCTCGAGTCTGAGAAGTGGCAGAGGCCCGGCGTGCCCAGCAGGCCCCGGGGGCAGGCAGGAGGGCAGGCCCGGTCAGCCTTCCGAGTAAGGGGCAGCCACAGGGATGGGTGCCTATGCCAGCAGGTTCCAGGAGGTGTTCTCAGGGGCCCAGGGGTCTCAAGGACACAAGGGACAGTCTTCCCAACGCCCACATCGAATTAACCGGCTGGTTACAGATTTGGGGCCACGGAGAAAAACCACACAGAGTGAAGCAAAAGTGCACAGACATCAAACAATAAATCCCTCTAGTGCCCCAACTCGGGCGACCCTCCCCGCGGCCGACCCGGAGCGCGTCCCGCCGACCAGAGCATCCCTGGTTTTCCAAGACATGGGCAGCACCTGTCTGCGGCTCCAGTCAGAGGCTCGGCGCCAACTCCAGCACCGCCGCCAGTCCCGCTGGGCCAGAGAAGCAGGGACAGGACCTTGCTCGGGTCACCCAGGCTGTGACCCAGGCCAGCGCCCTTGTCCAGGCCGTCTTCCCGCCGGGGAGCAGTTCAGCCTCTAGCATCAACCGCGGAGCTCAGCCCACCCAAATCAGAGAGCAGAGCGGTCCCAGATCTCCAAGGAGCACAGGCCTAACGCGCACGGAAGGACATGCGGCCAGGGCAGGGCCTGGGCACAGACACCACTGTGGCTGGAGCCTCGTCACCCCCGCAGGCCCGGGCGAAGGCCTCATGGGACCCAAACCCGGGGATCTAAAGGCGAAAATGGGAAGAGACGGCCTCCAATCCCATTCCAATGATCTGCAGTTCTGTTCAAAAGCTGCTTTAGTAGAGTCAGACTTCAGAGGGGAGAATTGAACCAGAATTTGGATAATGAAGGAAAACATGTGTCACTAAGGAAGCTGGAAGTTCCTCACGATGAGTCCCATGTTTGGCAAAGACAAGGAATTTGCTTTAATATTACTGAAGAAAATCAGATGTTTGTGCCAGGGCCTGATGTCGGGGAGGCTGTCCCTGCGTGACAGCGCCCGTCGTCACGGTCACAGTGGGAAGGACACAACCATGCTCACTCTTGGACGGCAGGCGGCAGAGCGGGCGGTGTTTTCCTTTCAGCAAGTGACCACATCGCTAAGAAATGTTTTGCTCTGTTATGTGAACAAGAAATGAATCTTAACCCAATTTAAATAACTCAGCACTCCTGAAAAAGGAAACGCTGTGTATTTATGCTATCCAAGAGCTGACATAACCTTTTGTTTCAGAAATACCACTGTAGAAAAATATGCTCTTTCAGATGTCATCAAATTAATTCTGTTCCATAATCGTAGTGCAGGACCCTTCACAATGACAGCGGATGGCTTCACTTCGTCCCACGGTGACAACGACTTTGTTATTGGCGAAACACATTCGAATTTGATATGACTCAAGTTATATCTAATCGATGATAAAAAGTATTTTTTGAAACATTTTATTTATTTATTTGACAGAGAGAGAGAGACAGCGAGAGCGGGAACACATGCAGGGGAAGTAGGAGAGGGAGAAGCAGGCTTCCTGCCGAGCAGTGAGCCCGATGCGGGGTTTGATCCCAGGACCTGGGGGTCATGACCTGAGCTGAAGGCAGACGCTTAATGACTGAGCCCCCCGGGTGCCTCAAAATCAAAGAATATTTTAAAACGACATTCAAACTAGTTTCAGAAACCACAGTTTGTTTACACATATCTCAGAAGAAAGTTGAAATAGATGTTCGACAATAACTGATTTCTTTTAAGTTTTCTATTTCAAACAATGGAAACCAGAAATAATTTGGGAAAACGTGGAATGTGAGACAACAGTGATGATCAGGGTACCCAGAATGGGGCACGTGCTTCCCACAAGGAAACCGAGGCTCAGGGAGGTGGAGGGAGGGGCCTGCCCAGCCTGGCTGCCTGCTGCCCCATCATCTGCCCCAGGAGGCAGGGCCCCCGAGAGGCAATGCCAAAGAGTGTGGTCTTTCAGTATAAACTTAGAAAAACCTTTCTTTTAAATGTCCAATTTTAACAACTGTTTCTGGTTTTAAATTTTTTCTAAAACATGTTTATACTTCCCTGCTTTCCTAAGTAGGACACAGGGTGCTGTTCGTGAGGGATGTGGTGGGGGGTCGGGGCTCTGGGTGGGGGAGAAGTGTGCGTGTCATTCCGCGAGCTCGACGACCTAACTCACCGCCACCAGCACCCACCTTCCCCTGGACCCAGGGACGTGAAGACAAAGGCAGCGCTGGCAGGGAGCAGCAGAAGGAGAAGGGAAGGGCGCGGGGAGGACGGGCACCCAAGCCGCCCTCACAGAGCAGCTCGCTGCTTCCTGCAGAGCCAGTGTGCGGGGAGGTCAGCCCTGTCTGAGGGAGGGCCCCCAAGAGCCCCGCAGGACGCAGCCCGGGCTCAGAGGCCCTCTGTGCCGCAGGCCAGGTGCCCACTCTGCGAGGCCCCACTGGGGGCACGCTCACAAGAATCACAGGCGAGGCCGGCACAGCCACGTGACCACCGACGCTAGCAAAGAGCAGGGAGAGGAAAGAGGATGAAGGGACTTTGAGGGCAAGAAGCGTCTGGGAAGATTGGACGTCTGTCCTGCTCACAGCTCGCCGGAGTGCCTTGCCGAGGCAGAAACCCCATGGCCACCCCGGAAAGGAAGGTCACACTCTCGTTGGAACAGGACCCGAGCAGCCAGCACAGCCCTGGCTCGATGGCGGGGGGCCTGGAGGGATCCCCAGGAGACACGGGACATGATGAGAGCTACAGGGCCCCCTGAAGACCACGCCTGGGAAGGAGGGGCGCTGACGCCACTGCACTCCGGCGCATTTGAAAGCAGTGGTTCCCAAGTGTTCATGTACCCAGCACCCTCTGGAGTCTCCACAGCCCCAGGGCAGAGGCTGCACCCAGGACACCTTCGGGTGGGCTCAGGCTCGGGCACCAGGGCTCCCAGGGCTTCACGGGCACTTCCGACAAGCACCCAGAGTTGAGGCCCACTTTAGAGAAGGGCAGAACCCTCTAGCCTGCAGGGGCCTGTCCATCTGGCCCCCTCTTCCTTCAGCTCAGCGGTGTACGCAGGTGCACTAAGGTCAAGTCTTATCCAAAGGTTTCAAGTGACATGGGAGGAAGCCCACTGTCTTACAACTGAAGCTAAGACTGCAAAGTTGATCATTCAGTATAAAAACTGAGGGTTCAGGGAATGGGACCACAGCTTGACCTGGCGTTCTATGGCTTCAAAACCCAGAGAGAAAAACATTGAACACCTCCAGAAAAGACACCTTGAAAGAGTCAGACTGACAAATGATTTCTCATCAAAACTAGACACGACACCACAAGCTAGTGAGGCAACCCTTCAAAACTCTAAGGGGGGGTGATCTTGAACTGAGGATTCTATACCCAGCCAAACTGTCAACTGGGCCTAAGTACAAAATGAAGACATTTTCAGGCATGTGAAAACTCCAAATATTTTTACCATCTACATACCAGATATGGAAAATGTACTTTTTTCACACAAAAGGAACATATAAAATGAAAAATCAAGAAAAGGAAAAGAGAAAGGGAAAAACCCAAACGGCAGGTGTGTAAGGCAGAGGTCTTTCCAGGCCCCACAGACCCCGACCCTTGGCAGGCCCCAGGGCATGCAGGGAGCCGGCAGTGGGGACTGCGTCCCCAAGTTGAGCCAGCACATGGTCTGGGGCGAGCAGCAGCCCTCATAGCCAACTTCTTGGTAAAGCACATAGCACGACGGGTCACGGAGCGATCGCGGGGACCACACACCTGACAGTCTGACTACCTCTGAGTGAACAAACCCCTGCGGGGGAAGGGGAGGCACAGTGCACGGCGCTCGTGGTGAGCACCTGCCGACACTGCCTCGACTAACAACCAAGAGCTCCGCTCGCTCTAGGGTGTGGGGCTTCTATGTTTCTGCAGACGCTCCGTGGGCCTGGATTTCTTTGTATCACATGCTGGTTTTCAAAACAATTGTTAGTCCTCAAAACAGACATTGGTGAGAAGTTAATGCAGGCTGCAGGGCCCGCCTCCAGGGGGCGGAGACGAAGTGGCTACACAGTTGCAGGGCCCGCCTCCAGGGGGCGGAGACGAAGTGGCTACACAGTTGCAGGGCCCGCCTCCAGGGGGCGGAGACGAAGTGGCTACACAGTTACTGCTTCCACCGACGCTCTGCCAGCCAGCTCAAGGCCTTCTGCTCGCATCCCTGAGCCGCACACAGACACACGGCCAGAAGTGACGCTCCAATTTTCCCTGTGTCCAGAGCTCTGCCAGCGAGCTCAAGGCCTTCTGCTCGCATCCCTGAGCCGCACACAGACACACGGCCAGAAGTGACGCTCCAATTTTCCCTGTGTCCAGAGATACAAAAATCCTAAAGGAAACTGAGTAACTGTACTGTACGAGAATACGATCGTGTCACTGCTGAGAGGTGAAGCACTTACTATGATAAATATGTTGGGAAAAATAAAAGCAATCACCTTAACAGATGAGATGCCCAAGAGACATTCCATAAAATTCTACACGGATCCCTCATTTTCTGAAGGCTTACTAAGTCAGGAACCACAAGTTAAGGCAAGAAAGGTATCCGTCATAAGGCAACAGTAAATACACTTCACACTGAAACACCAGGAACACTCCCTCGACGTCGGGAACAATACCAGGATTCAGCAATTGGGTTCCACATTGTTCTTCAAGACTTTTATCCGCTCCCCCAAAATAGGAAAAGTATAAATTAGAAAAAAGAAACAAAGCAATAACATCTATTCAGAATTAGACTGCTTAAATACAAAATCAGATACTGTAAGAAAGTGAGCTGGATAAGACAGCCCACGAACAAGCCTGTGGTCCACACCACCTGCCTAACCCAGCACCAGAAGTACTTTCGAAACCAAAGACAATCGTAAGACTCTGAACACCTGATTTAACAACAAGAGGCCCCGTGACAGGAGACAGAAGGGAGGACACCCAAATGCCACAGTCCAGGGGCTGACCTGGAAGGACTTTGGGGTTCTGTTCTTCTCTCTGGTCCCCACTGTTCCGGTGAGCTGACCACCCACCCCTCCCCCCATTACTGTGAAGCAAAAGCACACCAGGTTCAGGAGGCACCACTGGGGGGAGGGGGCTGTTCCCACAAACACAGAGGACCGGCTGTCTCAGGCCTTCCCCTTCTCTTCTCCCAGACACTCTGAAAAGGGGAACGAACTGCAGGAACAAAGGAAGGTGGAAAGGTACGAAGGAGGGAGCCACGAGAGCAAGAGAGACAGCGGGACACAAGCCGCACAGGAAGGCCCCCTGTCTGTGTGGGGCGCTGGGGGCAGCAGGCGGGACTAAAGGGAAGGCCGGGCATCTTGTGATCACGAGGTCCACCCTCTTCAGTGCAGGACCCGCCAGCCCACACCAGATGCAGACACGCTAACGGTGAAGGGACGCATCACCACCACAGAGATGTGGTAAGTCCTTCAGGCAGAAAGAAAATGGCAGCAAAGGGCCATCGGGATGTGGACAAAGCAGCGAAGAGCGCCGGCAAGAGCAGGCTCGCGGTGAGCTCACTGCGCCCGTGTCCCTGAGGCTGACTCTGGGGTCCCGGGGGTTCTCAGCACAGCAGCAGAGCAGCATGGAGGGCAGCGGGGAGAAGCGCACCAACACCTGTAAGACCCTCACACGACACAGGCCCGCATCCGGAAGGCTGACCTAGTAATAAGGTGACCCCAGATCAACTACTGAAATAGCGAAATGGAGAATTCTGGCGACTAAGCCAACTGGGGATAGAATAGGGGCATCAAGAATTTTGACGAGAGTCGGGCTTCTGGGATGAGAGTGCACACAGCCCCCCATTGGCCTGAACTGCCTAAACAGAAACTGGCTCCCTCCCCCGCCGGCGCGGGCACCCACACCCTCCTGGGAGCCGCAGCACCTCTCACCCTGCCGGCAGCACCTGTGGCCTCGGCCTCGGTCCGACACGCGAGCTCAGAACGCAGGGACCCCTCCTCGGGCTGCCCCCACGCCGGCTGTGTCACCACCAGGAATCCTGGGACCCCCCTGCCGTTGCCCAGCCCACTCCCCACGCTCTGCTGCGTAGCAGGGTGTGGGAAGTCCAGGGGTGAGGGCGCTCTCTAGCTGGGGAGGGAGCTGACAGAAGCGGGCTTCTTGGTGGGGGCAAGGCCCAGGGCACAGGGGTGACACTGTCACAGCACTCAGAGGGAAGAGCTGTGGACCAAGAAGCCCATATCCAGAGAAGCTACCGCTCAGAAATAAGGAGAAATTAGAACACTCCCAGATAAGCAAAAACTGAGAGAATTTCTAGCTAGCAGATCTGCCTTACAAAAAATACTATAGGAAGTTCTTTAGGCTAAAAAGATTGACCCCAAGGAATTCCAAAGAGTACTTCAAATCAATTACAAAAACAAAAACAGGGATGCCTGAGTGGCTCGGTTGGTTGAGCGTCTGCCTTCAGCTCAGGTCATGATCCCGGAGACCCGGGATCAAGTCCCACATCGGGCTCCCCGCTCAGCGGGAAGCCTGCTTCTCCCTCTCTCTCTGCCCTGCTTGTGTTCCCTCTCTCGCTGTGTTTCTCGCTGTCAAATAAAATCTTTAAAACAAAAACAAAAAAACCCAAAAAACCCCAAAAAACATCAAAAGTGATTATTAAATGTAAAAGACAATATAAATACATCTCCCTCTTTTAATTGATTTAAAAAGCAACTGTATAAAACAGTATGTAAGTAATGTATGGCTAGATCTATAATGTACAGAAATTCTATATTTGACTAAATAATCCTTCAAAAATGAAGCAGAAAATAAGACATTCCCAGATAAGCCAGTGCTGAGGGGGCTGTTCACGAGCAGGCCTGCCCTCGGAAGGGAGCCCTAATGGGAGTCCTTCAGGCTGTAACTAAGGTGCACCGGACAGGAACCCGAAACCACACAAAGGAGTCAAAGACGCTAAGGAAGTTCACTACATGGAGGAATATAAAAGCCAGTGCTGTTCTCTCCTGACCTCGATCATTCTTCCTAGCTGACTTCAAAGACAAACACTTTGAGCAACGATCATAAATCTGTGTCAATGGGTACACGATATTCACATAGACCGTGAAACCACATAAAGTGGGCAGAGTGCCACACACTACTGAAGCTAAACTGGTATTGATCCAAACGAGGTCGTTATAAATTTAACACATCGCTGTAATCTCCACAGTAAGCCCTAAGAACATAACTTACAGACACGTGCAATAGGAAACTAGAAGGGAATCAAAATGGCACACTAGAATAATCAATTAGGCACAAAAGAAAGCACTAACAGGGCTATGGAATAAAAAAAAAGATGTAAGATACAGATAAAAACAAGACGTTAAAAGGCCTTTGTTGCCAGTTACCTTAAATGTAAATGTATTAAATACTCCAACTAAAATGCAAGGATTGGGAGAATGGATTCTAAAACCACATGATCCATTTCAATACTGTCTGTAAGAGATTCACCTCAGATCCAAAGCAGAGAGGAGTTAAAAGTGAAAGGACAGAAAAATACATCCCTTTCAGCTCGGGACCCAAAGAGTACTGGAGTGGTCAGTTATTCTGATACCAGGAAAAATAAACCCTAAGTCAAAAATTGTTACTAGAAACAAAGGACAGGGGCACCTGGGGGGCTCAGTCATTAAGCGACTGCCTTCGGCTCAGGTCATGATCCTGGAGACCCGGGATCGAGTCCCACATTGGGCTCCCTGCTCGGCGGGAAGCCTGCTTCTCCCTCTCTCACTCCCCCTGCTTGTGTTCCCTCTCTGGCTGTGTTTCTCTCTGTCAAATAAATGAAATTAAAAAAAAAAAAGGCACAAAGGACATTCTATATTGATAAAAGAGTCAATCAAGAAGATATAACAATTATAAAACTACACACATCTAACAAGAGAGCCCCAAAATAAGTGAAGTAAGGACTGACAGAATGAAAGAGAGAAAAAGACAGTTAGACACCTGGGTGGCTCAGCTGGTTAAGCATCCGCCTTCAGTGCAGGTCACGATCCCAGAGTCCGGGATCAGGTCCTGCACTGGGCTCCGTCCTCGCTGGGGAGTCTGCTTCTTTCTCTCCCCACCCTTCTCTGTGCTCTTTCTATCTCCCTTTCTCAAATGGACTAATTAAAAAAAAAAAAAGACAGTTGTACTATAACAGTTGGATTTCAACACCCCACTTTCAGTAACAGACGGACCATCCAGAGAAAAGAGCAGAAAGGTAATAGAAAAGTGACATCATGAACCAGCACACCTAAGAGACACATGCCGATGTGCTATGCAACAGTGGGACGCCCTCAGACATACGCTTAGAATACACTCGGGTTTTCTCACGTAGTCCTAGGGACAAGTGGAGGTGAAAGCACAACACACCAACACACCATTCACGGGACGTAAACACGGCACTGCTCAGACAGAAATTTATGGCTATGGTGCCTGTGTAAGAGACATCTCAAATCACTACCCTAATTTTACATGATAAGAAGCTAAAAGAGAAGAGCAAACTAAACACACAGCTACCAAAGGAAGAGAAATAAAGATCAGAAGAGGAATAAATGAAATAGAAAGTAAAAAAGAGAGAGATCAATGAAACCAAACGTTGGTCCTTTGAAAAGATCAAGAAAATTGGCAAACCTTCAGCCAAACCAAGAAAAAAGAGAACTCAAAATACTGAAATCCAAAATAAAAGTAGGCACCTTACTATTGACTAACAGAAATTTATTTATTTATTTATTTTTAAGATTTTATTTATTTATTTGACAGAGAGAAACACAGCTAGAGAGGGAACACAAGCAGGGGGAGTGAGAGAGGGAGAAGCAGGCTTCCCGCTGAGCAGGAAGTCTGACTGGGGCTTGATCCTGGGACTCCGGGATCATGACCTGAGCTGAAGGCAGACACTGAATGGCTGAGCCGCCCAGGCACCCCTGACTAACAGAAATTGAAAAGGATTCTTAGAAAATACTATGAACAATTGTGTGCCAACCAATTAAATAACCTACACGAAAGGGACAATTTGTAGAAATACACAGAACTACCAAATCTAACTCAAGAAGCTATATAGGGGCACCTGGGTGGCTCAGTTGGTTAAGCGACTGCCTTTGGCTCAGGTCATGATCCCGGAGACCCGGGATCGAGTCCCACATCGGGCTCCCTGCTCGGCGAGAAGCCTGCTTCTCCCTTTCTCACTCCCCCTGCTTGTGTTCCCTCTCTGGCTGTGTTTCTTGCTGTCAAATAAATAAAATCTTTAAAAAAAAAAAAAAAAGGACACCAGGGGGGCTCAGTAATTAGGCGTCTGCCTTCAGCTCAGGTCATGATCCTAGGGTTCTGGGATCGAGCCCTGCATCGGGCTCCCTGCTCGGCGGGAAGCCTGCTTCTCCCTCTCTCACTCCCCCTGCTTGTGTTCCCTCTCTCATTGTGTTTCTCTCTGTCAGATAAATAAATAAAAAATTTAGGAAAATCAAAAAATAAAAACCTTCCAACAAAAAAAACCTTCCGACCAGATGGCTTCACTGATGAATTCCACCAAACATTTAGAGAATAACATCATTCTTTCCCACCCTTCCAAAAAAACAGAAAAGGAGGAAACACCGAACTCATTTGGTGAGGCCAGCATCACTGTACCATAGCCGGAGACATCACAAGAAAGGAAAACCACACACCAACACCCCTTACAAGTATAAATGCAAAATCTCCACAAGGGACAAATCTATACACGAAACTTAGAAGAGTGGTGGCGCGGGGCTGGCGGGAGCATGGTGTGGAAGGTGAGGACTGCAGTGAGGTTCCTGTCGAAGTGATGGACATGTTCTAAGACTGACGGGGGGGGGGAGGGGCTGCAGAGATCTGTGGATACACTGAAAACCCAGGGTCTCTATGCACTGACAGGTGAACTGCCTGGCAGATGAATACAGCTATTATAGTCAACGTAACTCAGGCCAACACCCAGTTAGAAGGTGAGGACGGTCAGACTGGATTTGCAGAATCTACACGGAGGGGCTCCCCTTCAAGGGAGGCACCCTTCGGCAAATGGGTTAAAACTTTAAAGAGATGGAAAACCTATATTATGTTGACACTAGTCAAAACAAAGCCACAGCAGTTAAATTAATATCAAATACAGATTTCAGAACAAAGAAAATCAGCAAAATCAAGAGGGTTATTTCACTATGATGAAGGGTCAATCTTCCTAACAATCCTACATGTGCACAGTTCCAAAATATTGTTAACCCAAACTAAAAAAACTACAGAGATGATGAACAGGCAAATGTACAGACTTAGAGATTTCATGCCCCCTTTCAATAACCGAGAGAACAAGCAGACGCCGAATCAGCAACACGGTAGATTTAAACAAGACTGTCCTCAGCTTGACCCGATTCCAATTTAGGGAAAAGTCCATCCAACGGCACGAGCTACACAGCGTCCCTAAGTGCACACAGAACATTTGCCAAGGTAGGCCGCACACTGAAGGCAAAGTATGTTCTCCTATTACAGAGGAGTTACATGAGAAATCAATAATGGAAAATATCTGGAAAACCTTTCAAATATTTGGAAACTAAATAACATACTTCTACATAATCCATAAATAAGTCAAAAGAAAATCAGAAGGTGTTTTGAAACAGAACAAAAATGAAAAGAACATATCAGTTTTGCTAAAGTGATAGAGGGGAAGAGGGAAATTTATAGCAAGCACTGTCTGCACTAGAAAAAGAAGAAAGGTCTCAGATCAACGACCTCAGCTTCCACCTTAAGAATGAGGAAAAGAAGAGGCATCTGGGTGGCTCAGCGGCTTGAGCAACTGACTCTTAGTTTCAACTCAGGTCCTGATCTCAGGGCCATTGGGGTTCTGCTTGAGGTCTCTCTTCTTCTGCCCCTTCCCCCAACCCTGCCTCACCCCTCACTCTCACGTGTGTGCACCCTCCCTCTAAAATAAATCAATCAATAAGATCTTGAAAAAAAAGAATTAGGAAAAGAACAAATTAAACCCACAGTAAGCAGAAGAGAGAAAATACAAATCAGAGTGGAAACAGAAAACAGACAAAATAGAAAAAAGAAAAATATAGAAAATCAGTGAAACCAAAAGCTAGTTCTTAGTAAGATTTTTTAAAAATTGGTCAAAAACAAATATGATGTCACAAGAATTTTAAGAAGTAGAAGTAATCAATAATATGATCAGTGACACTAAAAATAAAACACCCAATAGCTTTTATTAAGCTGATAAGTATAAAGTATACATGGTGGTCTCATACAAATCCTTACCAAAGAATAAGAACTCTAGGTGTACAGGGTTCTTAATAAGTGATAAACTTTATTATTCAGGACACTTGTTACCAGGATTTGAAAATGAAATTATTACAAAAGTTAATAAAAGAACATCTTAATTTGGAGCAGAGTCGGGAGGCCGGCAGGGGGAGCCCTGTGCCCGGCCCCGGTTATCAATTACAGACCCAAGAGGAAGAGAGGCACCCTGCAGGTCCCAACTGCTTTACTAACCCAACTCCAGGACTGAAGCTTTCCTGCTGTCCCGGCAACAGCTCAGCCAATGAGAGATGGTCACAGCCCAGCCTCCAAGAGATGGTCACAGCCCAGCCAATGAGAAGCCACTATGCTTCCAGCTCCCCAGTTTCCTCCAATGGATTTTCTGTTTACAACGCCCCCAAAGAGAGGCTCCTTC
>PITA01027779.1:0-20413 GCA_004023965.1 Spilogale gracilis | reverse complement strand
CCCATTTACTTTCCTTCTCCCACTGTCCTCCAGGTTACTTACCCCTCATGCACCGCAAGTAAGTGAAACCATGCGACACTTGACTTTCTCTTCTTGGCTTATTTCACTCAGCATAATCTCTTCCAGTCCAGTCCATGTTGCTACAAAAGTTGGATATTCGTCCTTTCTGATGGAGGCGTAGTATTCCATTGTATATATGTACCACATCTTCTTTATCCATTCATCTGTTGATGGGCACCTTGGCTCTTTCCACAGTTTGGCGATTGTGGCCATTGCTGCGATGAACATTGGGGTGCATATGGCCCTTATTTTCACTACATCCATATCTTTGGGGCAAATGCCCAGTAGTGTGATTGCAGGGTCATAGGGTAGCTCTATCTTTAATTTTTTAAGGAATCTCCACACTATTTTCCAAAGCAGCTGCACCAGTTTACATTCCAGCATAGGGTTTTAAATAGAAGGGTGAGATTTGATTTTGTAAAGATCACTCTAATATAAAAGTTATATAATTAAAAACAAAATAATTAAAAAACAAAAAATATAAGTGAAGAAAATAAAGGTCAGCCTATTCATAGTGTGGATAAAGGCGTGATGGAGGAGGGATAGACAAACCAGAGGCAGGGGTACCACTTGGAGGCTTTTACTATAATCTAGGCAAGAGATGATAGTGACCTGCCTGCCCCAAAGTTTTATCAGGATGGGAAAAAGGAGACAGATCTGAAAGATGGTTGGAAGACAGAGCCACAGAATCTAGTGACTGACAGGAGAGGGATGTGAAGGAAAAGGAGAAGTCAAGAATGATTTTCAGGTCTCTCACTTGGGGCACCAGGTAGATAGGGGTGCCATTCTCTGAAAGCCAGAGAAGAGCTGAAAAAGAAAGCGTATGAAATTGAGTATTACATATGGAGTGCAGGAGCCTGAGAGAGTGGGTTAATTTCCCTGGAGTTCAGGAGAGAAATTTGAGCTGGCGATAAAGCAGTCAGAGCCTCTAACATACAGGTCACAGCTTAAGCCATGGGAGAAGTTGAGAACATCCATGGAGGTGTGTAGAGTTAGAACAGAAGGAGGCTCTGGGTAGAATTCAAGGAATCATCAATATTAAGCCCCTAAAAGAAGAACCACCTAGGAAAACCCTGAGAAATCAGGGAAGTCAAAGGAAAACCAGGTAAATGGGGAAGGAAGAATCAATCATCAAAGTCAATGCTACTGAAAGATCAAGACCAGGAGGACTAGGAAATATAATGGCAATCCCTGACAACTTTGGCAAAATTCGTATCAAAGGTGTGACAGGGATGAATGCCGAATTGCAGGGGCCAACAGAAGAAAGGTATGGGGGTAGCAGGTATACACAATCTTTCAAGAAGATTGACAATGAAAGGTGCAAAGAGCTTGGACCATAGCTGGATAGGAATGTGGGACTGATGAAAGGTTGTTCTAATTTGTTTTAAATTCAGAGAGACATGAGCATGATTAAATGCTGGTAGGGAAGAGCCATCAGAGAGAGGAAGCCAAGGGAGTGGGAAAAAGACATAATGTGGGCCAGACCATGCCGGAGATGGACTCCAGGCTTCCAGTCATCTCCGGGGTAGGAGCTAAACCCTAAGGGTCTCAGAGTATGCCAGAGTTCACTGTCCCAGTAAAGAGGAGAGGGAAGAGAAAGGAAAGGGGTGTGGGGCACTAAAGAAAATGTGTTGGTTAGATAAGTGGGGCCACAACAGTATGTGAGTTCCTAGTTCCAAGCCCCAATTCTAGTCAAACACTACCACTTGAGGGAAACATAATTAAAACTTATTTTAAGTTATTCTATAAAATAAGCTTTTGGTTTTTGGACAAAAGAAATCTTTAGATCCTTAAATGCTTAGAAAAGGAGTCCAAACTGGCAGCCTGTAAGTCCAATCCAGCTGGCAGACAAATATTTTGCCTAAATAGTATAACAAAATTCAAGAAATCTCACATAAAAATCTAGACTCCTGAATTCTCTTGAAAACTTGAAATCTGGAAATGCTAGGACCAAATGGCATCCGTCCGTCAGATGACCTACGTGGTTGCTGCCACGCTAAAAAGGGGGCAAACGCTCCCCGGGTTGACCTAGCCTCACCCAGCCTCCTTCCTTTCCTGCCCAGCCCATAGGGGAAGACTCTTCCACTCTTGCAAGCTGGGTTAGATGGCTCTGCCATCTGTTTCAGCTCTGCTTTATTTGGAGGTACCTTCTGTGTGCAGGGCAGAGAGCTAAGGCACCAGGGATACAATAGCAACTGGGACACTGTCCCTGCTCCTGGAGCACAGAAGCTGGAGAGGCTGGCAGACCCTTAATCTCAACAATACGAGGCTGCTGGCATTCTTTGACAGTACAGATTTAACTTTGCATTTGGAAAATATTCCAGCTGTCTGCTCGTCCCACACACCCACTGATGAACAAAAAGCACATTCAGAACGGATGCTCAACTAGCTATAGAAATTTTGACACAAGTTTCCTGGAGCTGGTATTGTATTACAGCACACTGCCTTCAGAGTGAGGCCAGACCCCTGACTGAAGAGGACAGGGGAGAACAGTTCAGCACAAAGCAGAGAATTTAACAGAGCACTGCAATGTTTTTGGCAATGGCAGTCTCATCGTATTCCTTCCTTTTTCTTTACAAATTGAAGTCATTCCCAATATTGTGCCAATATCTGACCTTGTCTTTGCCAGACTCAACCGAAGAGAGACTAAAGCAATAGAGCAGGTATGACTTTGGGGCTCAGAAGATTTGTTTTGCTAAGGCTCTTGAAGCTGATCCTTTGGCCAATGTAAGCGTGTCTGCCTGCCCATGTCCCTTGGGTACACTATTTTAAGAAGGTTCTCCTTGGAACAGAAGAGGTTTTTCATTATTGAGATTTCCCCTATTCCTGCTACAGAGAGAGTAGGGAAAATAAATTTGATAAAGTTTTAATGTAGACTGAAAAAGACATTTTTTTTTGCAGTTGAACTAATTTTCATTGAATAAGAAACAAAGATGAAAACAGTTGATGCCCCAAGGAATTTCATACAATAAGCCTAAATTAGAATATTCCTGTTTGGAGAACTAGGGCTAATAAAGACTCTGAAAGGGAGTGGAGTAAAGGTAGAAAAGGGAAGTTGTTCTAAGTTTGGGGTTGAAACAACTACAGGACTTAGAAAGGAGGTTGTGCAGGCTGCTCTGCTGACCCAGTGGTTCCTTCCCCTATCACTCCCTTCCCAAATCAAGACAACAAACTTTGTGTTTGGCCCAGGACAGACTTGGACTTGAACCCCAGCCTTGATCCTTATTGGTCGGGTAATCTTGTGCATTTACTAGCTGGTAACATTTGTATCTAATGTGTCTAGGCTTCAGTTTCCTCATTTATCAAACATGTCTATTAATAGACATTTCAGGGAGGTGCCCTGACAATGGAGTGAGAATTCTGCCTTGCAAAAAGTGGCTTGTCCACAGCAAGCATTCAGTAAGGGACACCAAGAAACAGACTGAACTCCTCTGAACATATGATCAAATAATATTGAGAATCTGTTACGTCAGTTATCAAAATCTGACACCTGAATTCTGGTATTCTTAGCCTAATTTTCAAACTATTCAGGAGCCCATTATATAAATCTAAAGAACTACTACAAAAGGTAAACAGGGTTGGAGAGGTAGAGACACACAGACTAGGGGACAAAGGGGCTAAAAGGTGTGAGGGGGAGAATTATTTTTCATTGTATATATCATTTTGCATGCTTAGAAATTTTTAAAGCTTTTCTGAGGTATGATTTATGCACACGAAAATTCACCATTTTCAAGTACACAGTTTAATGAATTTAGGTTATGTATATAATAACGTAATCATGTAACCACTAAAGCAAGATGTACAACATTTATAGCCCCCTAAGAATTTCTTTTTGCTCCTTCACAGTTAATCCCCTCTTCCACCAGGGCCCCAGGTAACTACTCATCTCCCTTTGTCATAATTGTTTTGTGTTTTCTAGAATGTCATATAAATGACACCATACTGGATGTAGCATTTGACCTTTAGGCTTAGTATTTTTTAAAACTCACCCATGGGGGCACCTGGGTGGCTCAGTTGGTTAAGCAACTGCCTTCGGCTCAGGTCATGATCCTGGAGACCCGGGATCGAGCCCCACATCGGGCTCCCTGCTCGGCGGGAAGCCTGCTTCTCCCTCTCTCACTCCCCCCTGCTTGTGTTCCCTCTCTGGCTGTGTTTCTCTCTGTCAAATAAATACAATCTTTAAAATAAAAAAAAAAACCTCACCCATGTTATTGCATGTATTAATATTTCATCCCCTTTTATTGTTGGGTAATAATCCATAGTATGGATATATCATAATTCATTTACCCATTCACCAGTGGATGGATATTTGGATGGTTTCCAGTTCAGGGTTTTTATAAATAACTCTGTCATTAACACTTACCTACAAGGTTTTGGTGTTGTATCCTTTAAATTTTATCCCAGATACAGGTATTCCCATTTTCAAATCAGGGTTTAGGAAGAATCACCTCTCTAAATAACTGGAATCCAAAATAAATGAATATAATTACAGTTTGGATGACCAAGATTCACATAACTTCTCTCTACATGCAATACTCAGTTGTCTTTTTGTGTACTGCGTCTTCTGATATATTAAATATGTAAATGTACAAGAGTTATTTGGCTTCTTCTAAGCAGTACATCTGGTTGATTTCCCCAGCAGACAAGGTCAATCAAATCACTATGGGGGTGCCTGGGTGGGCTCAGTCAGTAGGCGTCAGCTCAGCTCATGATCCCAGAGTCCTGGGATTGAGCCCCAGGTCAGGTTCCCTACTGGGGGGGAAGCCTGCTTCTCCTTCTAGCACTCCCCCTGCTTGTGATTTTGCTCCAGCTGTCTTGCTTTCTCTCTCTCTTAAATAAATACATAAAATCTTTTTTAAAAAAATCACTATGGTGATGTAAAATATTTCCCTGCAGCCTTAAAGGTGTTTGATTTTCTTTAAAAAAATAATGTTTAACAGCTACATGCAACAACACATAGGGGATGGGAATACGTGCATTTGGAACAAAGGAATACATAAATTTAAACACGGTCAAAACTAATCTAGGGAGATAAAAGTCAGATGAGTGGTAACCTCTAGAATGGTATCGACAGGTACAAGAGAGAGGTGAGGGAAGGGTATGATCGAGTCTTCAGGTGCTCCAGCTGTTCTCTATCTTCATCTGGGAGCTGGTTTCATGAATGCATACATAAATAAAAATTCATCAAACTATGCAATTAATGTTAGCGTACTTTACTATATGTATCTTTACCTCCATTAAAAAAAGTAAAAAGCAAATAATAATCTTTCAGTCTTGAGTCAAATGAGAGCATATGTAAGGCTGCCTGGCATTATATGTGGCATATAATGGTGCTTATTAATATTCAGCTTCCCCCCTTGCTTTCATTTCCAAGGGAAATGTTTGGTAGAATGTTAACATTAAAATCATGGAGTTTAAATACTCACTCTTTTTTTTTTTTTTTTTTTTGTCTGCATAGATGGGATCACATTGTCTCCTCTGAAAACTGATGCATAATGGGGTATGGGAAAAAGTGCAGGGTAGGCTCTTCACACATCTTATCTTGCCTTACCTGAGTGGATCCCAGCACAGATCTTCAGTGGACGGTGGACTTGTGTGGAACCTCAAAAGCTGTGCACACAGCAACCAGATCCAGGGTCATGCTTACTACTTCCCCAGTGTGGAGCATCCACTGGGCTTGGGTTCTCCAGATAACACCATCTCTGAAAACACAGATAAATGACAAACTTGAGTGAACTACAGCAGACTGAGTTTTTAAGGCTGCTAGTAGAGGCTTGCCATTCCAAACCTTTACCTGGACCTTGAAAAGCTCATGTAGGGCACAGGGTCCAGAAAAAGTGCCAGGAATGGGTTCTTAAGAGCAAAAGTCACCAAGCTTGGGTAATCTGGACATAACCTGATCCAATAAATAGTTCTGGTCTACAATGTGAATAGATAGCCCCTTGGCAGCTGATGTTCAATGCTTCTTATGTTACAGTAGCAATGTTTTTTTGTCTTTTTGAAACAGCCTTGTCCTCTCATCTTTAGTTTCATGGCAAACAAGAGAAACAGTTTTGGTCAACCAGTCATGTCTGAGTCAATTTCTTGTATCTGCCTTTCACACCACAAATAGGAACTCTGGGTCAAAGTTACAAGAAAAAAATGAAATAATGTGTCAAATGTTAATTCTTCAACTTCCACAAGGCTATTTATACAGGCAGAAGGGTGCTTACGGAATAAGAGCCCAAGAGCTTGGAAGAGTCAGGAGAGCTTCCAAAGATACAGAAAATACATGAATATCAAGTCCTAGGTTCAATGTGAACAAAGTGGATTTCCTGGATCAAAGATGAATGACCTCTCTTGAAAAAGCTTAGCTTCTTTAGAGTAATGTGACAACATCTCAGAAACTTTAAATGATATAATGTGTGAGTGGTTTCCCAGAGTGGTGATTCACGGCATTAGAGATTCCTCCAAGAGATAGGAATAGAGAAGTTGGAAGACAGACAGTTGATAAAAAAAGGGTCAGCAGGATCAGAACATGGTGGAATTATAATGGGCATTGATATATAAAGAATGAGAATTTAGGCACTTAAACATTGCCCGTTAGTGAATGATTGCTCTGCTCTGCTCTGCTCTGCTGGAGAGAATGGCTGATTGTGTGGAGTTTTAAGAGGTAATGCTACACGATGTTTTTAACCTCTTCTAACATTGTTCTTTGAATGGATAGGGAGACACTCTGCTCAGAACACCCACTTTACTTCCGCCTGGATGCTGAAGGTGCTGCTTCCAGATCCCATTCGGCGGACACACACGCAGACACACACACGGTTGTCATGACAATCGAGGCATGGTCTAAACAAAAAACACATTGAGACCATATCTGAATAAAGCCAGTAACTCAGACATTTTGGTAAAGCCTTTTTTATTTTGGTGGGGGTGAGGGAATTTATTTGTCAACCCAGCAGCAAAACAAAAACAAAAAAACTTCATCTGTCTACCCAGCAGCCAGTGATAGTGCCTAAGTGCAAAATCTTGGGATTTGGAGATCAATCAATTTAATTTAAAGCACTGGCATTTAAAACATAAATTATTTTTCAAAAGGGCTCTCTGAATTGGGTTTGTCCATCTCTTCTAGGTCCTTACCCACCAGGGGTCAAAATAACCACCAAACCAGTCTAGCATAAAGTTCTTGTTTCTGGGAAACATTTTCTGGTCATTTGTTTTGGGGAAAATATGAAGGCCCACAAATGTCAATCTACCACTTGTTTTTTCACTTGCAAACACTCTGATGCTCAATTTGAATGATTATCTAGGGTCTAATGACTCATTAGGTGGCAACTTATCTAAATTAGAGCCCAAGTACTCAGAAAAGATGAGAAACAGCTAATAATGGCACTTAATTTTCATTGAATGCCTTAGGCACTAGGAAAATTATCATCATTACTATGTGGGGGACCCTAGGGCTAGAGAGAGATATAAGGCTCAGGGACATCTATAAATATAAGCCACACTACAAGGCCACACAAAGCAAACAACCAACTAGTTAGAAAAGTGGATGATTAGGAAAGCTTGGGGCAAACAAAGTTTTACGGGGCAAGTGAGACTTCAGCTGAGCCTCATTAAAAACTGTAACACTTAAGCATACTGGAAGTAAAGGAAGAACTATTAAAGGTAAAAGAACTTCAGAGAAGTGTAGGATGGTTTGGGTGTTACCTTGTTGGGCCAACAGTGTTCTACAGAAGAGCAATGGAAAATAAGGCTGTGCAGTGCAGATTAACCTTACCCAAAGAGAGGCCTGGCCTTTGCCCTCAGCATCTAGGAACTGACTCTAGGCCTTTGGAATACCTTGCCTAATAGGTAGGTCTTTGTTTTTTTCAAGCTTTGGCCACTGACAATCTAACAATGTGATTTGTGATGGGTCCTCAGGGCATGTAATATGCTGTGACCTCCAGAGGAAATGATGACCAGCTATTAGCCTGAACTCTGGGAGTAGTTGAGACTAAAGGCCAACCACACAAGAAGCATGTGGTCAGGCTGCAATAAAAGCTCTGGACACCAAAGGCTCAGGTGAGCTTCTCTGGCTGGCAATACTTTGTGTGTATTACCACATATGGTTACTGGGAGGAGGTAATGTTGCCCGCGACTCCATGGGGAGAGAATGCAGGAAGCTCTGCATTTGGACCCCTCCTGGACTCTGCTCTATATGTCTCTTCCTTGGTTGATTTTAATTTGTATCTTTTTGCTGGAATAAAACTATAATAGTAAGTATAACATCCCTGAGGTCTGTAGTCATCCTGGCAAATTATCAAAACTGAGGGTGATTATGGGATCCACAAATATGTAGCCAGAGGATGGTCCTGGGACCACCAAACTTGTGGCTGATGTCTGAAGTGAGGATAGTCCTGTGGGAATGATGTCTTCCAACTGTACAGCTGGTGAAACTCATGGCAAAGGCTAAAGAATTCAGTTATGCGGGGCATTGCCCACAAGCTTAGAGAGTTTGGATATAATGAGGTATGCCGTTAAGTTCTTGAACAAGAGAACATGATAAACAAAGTATGGTTTCATCTCATAGTAGTGCAAAAGACAAGGGTAAGGAGACTAGCGAATGGATTCTTTTTTCTTTTAAGATTTTATTTATTTATTTGAGAGAGAGAACAAAGGAAAGACTGCAAGAGTGGAAAAGGGGGAGAGAAGGAAGGAGAGAATTTCAAGCCCACTTCCCTCCGAGCACTGAGCCCCGTGCGCAGCTCCATCTCACAGTCCTGAGATCATGACCTGAGCTGAAACCAGAAGTTGGATGCTTAAAGCACTGAGCCACCCAGGTGCCCCTGAGGGGACTCATTCTTGTTCAGATGTAGGAAGATGATGGTCTGGACCAGGGCTGAGGCTAAGAAAGGGACATATTGTGTGAGTAATAATACACTGTGAGCATATGCTGCCCCAAACATCTTAAGTACCCCATACACATTTTTTCTTTTGCTTTTTTGTTTTTGTTCTAGTTTTTGTTTTGTTTTTAAAGTTCATGATCCCTGCTTTATTTTCATTTGGTCACATACACTTTAAAACACACTCCTGGAGCACTTGGGTGGCTCAGTTGGTTAGGCATCTGCCTTTGGCACAGGTCATGATCCCAGTGTCCTGGGATCAAGTCCCTCACTGGGCTCTTCTTCCTCTCCTCTGCCCCTCCCCCTTGCTTGTGCGCTCTCTCTCTCTCTCTCTCTCAAATAGATAAAATCTTTAAAAAATAATAATAAGACACACTCACAAAATACCCAAAGATCCAGAATTAGAAGGGCATAAAACAAGGCACTTACAGGCTGAAAGAAAATCCTGGGCTTCAGAACAAAATACCAATCGACTATTGGTTTCACCAAAATTCCTTTGGCAAACACACAAAGAAGTTTTGTTTTCAATAGGAAAGATTTAGGGACAAGAGCCAAGCTTTTCGTTCTCCCTGAGGCAGGGTGTGACTTCTCTCCATATGCTTTTAATCCTAAAAACCATCTTATAAAGTAGATAACATTATTATTTTCCACTTTCAAGATGAAAAAAACCTGACACACAGAAAGATTAATTAATTTGCCCCAAATCACCCAGCAGGCAAGTGGCAGAGCTAAGATTTAAAACCAGCTCGAATCTGACTGCAGAGCCTGACTCATAACCATTCTAATCAAATGAACTCTACCTCATGTAAGACACTGTGTTAAAGGGATCAACAGTATTTGGTGGCCAACTGGATATAAGAGAACAAGAGCACAGGGTGACTTCAGAGTTTAGCACAATGATAAAGGAAAAGATGTAGTGGCCCCTAGAGCCCAATATCTCCATTTCACCATGAGCAGAAATGACATGAAGAGATCTGGGTTGTGGCCCCAAATGTGCTACTAACAAGGGGACCTTGACTAAGTTACTTAATTTTCCTGGGCCTCTGGTTCTTCAGCAGCAGTAAATGTCTAAGTTCTCTGACAGCCACAAGAAGAAGCTTAGTGAGTGGCCAGCAGCATGAGCTCTAGAATGAAAGAGATTTGGGTCCTGACTTTTGTTAGCTATGTGAACTTGGGCAAGTAACTGAGCCTTAGCATTCTCACCTGGGAAATGGTGATTATAATATATAGATGATAAGGATGTTGTGAGGATATTTACTGTAATAAAATAATCCATGAGAAACCCTTAGGACAATGCCTGGCATATGGCTAAGCATTAGACATGTGGTGGTTTTATTGTTAGTATTCCAGCTCTAACATGCTGTGAGATAATGCAGAACTTATTAGCCTTGAGCCCCCTGTTCTGAATAATTCCCTTGGCAAAACTCAAAACTGAATAATCTGTCAATCATTATTGATGAATATATGAAAGAAAATACCATTTTTAAGCTACCTTTATGTAAATGTAGAGTCTATATTCTGCTTTGTGGCTTTCGTTGCTGTCTGGTGTCGTGGTAAGATCACCAGTTCACACTGACATGTAACCAAATTGTGAAATGACAGTAAAAGAGAAAATAGCATAAGGATGAAGATTCAGCATCATATCAGATCTTGACCAAAACATAAGTGAATCAGCACTTTGTTAAAGCAAAACAAAGCAGAACCTAGATTCCCAAATACGTACTTCATATTTTATATCAACTGCAAGCAATAGCTACTTCAAATTTAGGCAAAAGATTATTTCAATTTTCTTTTCAGTAGTGGCCATTAGAGATAGTATTATGACCTCACTCACATTTCTATATAACGAGCTTATTCTTGGTGAATGAAGGAAAACCTTTAAATACAGAGATTATTGAAAATCAGCATCCCTGCTTACTAAGTATGTAGTGTCCTATATTTACCCATTAATAGATCTGTTATATATCCTCATGATTCACTGGGAGTATGTTTAGGTCTGAATCCTTGCTTATTGATTCTGAATTAGAGGTAGAGGAAAGAGAAGCTCAATCAGAGAAAAACAAAATACAAAGCAAATGTGATTTAAGGACATAGTCACATATGATAGCAACTTTAATTCTATAATGCAGTGTTTTCCAGTAATGAAAAGAAACATGAGGAACTGTGCGAGCACAATAACTTCATCAATATTAACTTCATAATGCAGTGCTTTTCAGTAATAAGTGGAAATAAAAGGAATTGTTTGAGTCACAATGAAGCATGCAGTGTGTTGCCTGAGCTGAAGGTCAAGTAATGAAGGTAAAATGGGAGAAGCATCATTCCCTCTTCAATGTGGTTACTGGTCTCAGCCTTTCTCTTTAGACTGTAAATTTTCCTGAATGTAGAAATCCTGTATGTCATGTTCAACCTTATAACCTCCAGAGCTAACACAGCGTCTGGTACATACGGGATTCTCAACAATTATAAACTGAATAGATGAATTGTAAATATTTTTCAATTACAAATATTTTTAAATCTATTTTCAGTTTGCCTGATGGCTAATGAAACATTTCATTGTTCCTGTCTCAATTTCTGCAATTAAATTGAAATTAGAAATTAGAATGATTATTGATATAATTTTATCTAATTATTGTTCCAGGTTTGCTATGTCATCTTTCAAGATTCACCTCCTTCCCTCACTGGCTAAGGGGAAAGGGAAAATACCAGTGTGAACAAATGGGGGTTTGCAGGTCATGCCTGAGAGTCTGACCCCCACAAAAAAGTATAAAATCAGTTCATTTTCATTATTATTGAATAAAAATGGTTCTCAAGACAAATCAATAATTTTCTAGGTGTCCAGTATGAAAAAGTTAAAGGCACAATGGAGACTACTAAGTATCGCTTCCTAGGAGATTATGACTTAGGAAAGTTAGAATTTTGATACAAATTATTTGCTTCCGTTAATTCCTAGCTTTGTTCCACTGCCACTTAATATTGTTCTATGCCTCAGGAACTGTCCATTCATTAATAACTACTCACATGCAACTCTGTCTCTACTTTGCAGACATCCTAATGATCTATAATTTTGTCAAAGGTGGTGTGCAGCTTGTTCAGAAACAAGGGCATCCACTTGTCCGGTGCAGCTTGGCCATTCCTGTATACAGCAGGCAGACGCTGGGAAGCAGAGTGAAGCCCACAGTGCCACAGGAAAGGGGCAGTGAGGGAGAAAAAAGTTAAATCAGGCAAAATAACTGGCAAGACCTGATTAAGTAATAGTACCTTCTTATTCAGCACAATTTTTTGAAGGTCTCAGAATTCTGAGCCAGAGAGACTGGAAAGTGATGGCCAGTTAATTGCTTTAGAAAATATTCTCGGGACGCCTGGGTGGCTCAGTTGCTTAAGCGACTGCTTTCGGCTCAGGTCATGATCCTGGAGACCCGGAATCGAGTCCCACATCGGGCTCCCTGCTCAGCAGGAAGCCTGCTTCTCCCTCTCTCACTCCCCCTGCTTGTGTTCCCTCTCTCGCTGTGTTTCTCTCTGTCAAATAAATTAAAAAAAAAAAAAAAGAAAATATTCTCCATTGTTTGTGATATGTTTGGTTGGTTTTCTTGTTTTAGTCTGGTTTGTGGGGAGTCTTTGTTTTTGTTTTTTGTGTTGCTCAGCGTTGCTTCAGACTATGTTGGTATATTCAAAGCCAGGACAGCTTGTTTGATGGGAACACCATCCTCTAACATCTGGACTCTCCCTGTTTCTGTCAATCAAGTGAGTAGGTTTATATAACAAGAGATTCACAAGGATTGAGAAGGCTGTGTAAAACTCATTTAGAGAAGTCCTAGACTGAGGTTCATTTGCTTGTCAATTATCCTGATTTCTGCATGCATTCTAGATCTTTTATTTCTTGAATGTCAGTGGTATTTTCATTTCTTCAGATAAATTATTTTAAGTTCATACTAGGCTCTTTGCTGGAAGGAGGCTTTCTGCCTCCCCCTTCCACCCCCTTCCCAGGAGAATGTCTTCAGCAGTGACAAGGAAGGCATGACTAAGGAAGAAGTTAAGCCTTTCTAAACTCTATGCTTGCCTTCTTTCTCCATCTGTGAAACAGGGAGGACCCCTTGACCCCCAGTTAGGGACTGACAGCTTTGACTGCCTACAGGAAACTCCGGTTAGGCAAAATGTTTAGAATGTTTCAACCTTACAAGTTACAACTTCAGTTTAGGGGTTTTTCACTGCACTTTAAAAACCTGCCCCGAGGCAAGATGACCTCGGCCTCATTGCTGATGTGGCCACTGTATCCTTCCTTATAGAAGGGAAGAACTATATGGCCCATTCACTTTAGATTTTAAACATACTTCCTAAGATGAAGAAGTATATCTTTCTAAAGCAGTTTCCTGCTGTTTTTGCTAAACTGGATGCCTTTTACCTCTAAAAAACTGATTCAAGTTAAAAAAAGAAAAGTGGTGGGGGTGGAAGGACTTCACCAAATCACTACCACATACGTGTTAACGACATGCCTAAGTGCTAAGCTCATTGCCACTTTACTCAAATGCCTGCATTTTCTTCTTTTGCAGACATGATTTGCTCTCCACCTACTAACAGTCAGCCCAAATTGTGTAATACTATAGATTGCTAATCTCTCTGCCTTTTGAGTTGAAATCCTAACTCCAGTTATGTTAACTTACCTGAAAAAGATGGATACACTCAGGTTACTCTGAGTTTGGCAAGGCTGGCCTTGTCTTGGGTCATCAGCAACTTGTTCTGGTAACATGCCTTTTTTTCGGCTATGAATTAGAATAGTTACTTATCCGGGGCGCCTAGGTGGCACAGTCGGTTAAGCATCTGACCTGGTTTCAGCTCAGGTCATGATCTCAGGGTCGTGAGATCAAGCCTCATATCGGGCTCCATGCTCAGTGCAGAGTCGGCTTGAGATTCTCTCCTCTCCCTCTGTCTCTCCTGTTCATGCTTGCTTGCTCTCTCTCTCTAAAATAAATAAATCATAAAAAAAGAAAAAAGAATAGTTAATTATCCTCAAGGAAAAGGACACACAAGGCCCAATCTTCATGTCTGTAGCATTGTCCGTCACCACTCGCACTCTTGACTGTTCTGAGCTCGCTCCATGTATAGAGCAGGGTATTATTTGTATTGTTTGCCTGGCCATGATGGATTCTTACCAAGCCAAGCACATTCCCAGCCCAGGCTTCCCTGGAGCCAATGTGGGGATGGGCTCATGGGTGCTATTAGGGACAGAGATACCAAGAGAGTTAATTGGAGGAATGGAACCTCAGCCGGTAATCTCTTTCACTGTAAACTTTACCGACTGAACACTTTGGTCACTGAGATTGATGCCTCCCCTAACTGGAGACAGTCTTATGGGATCCTGGACCTCTCAAGGTGAGTGAAGCAGACCCAGCTGCTACCTTGCAGGGATCCGTAATCTGGCTGGTACAAGCAGTGAATGTTGTTAGAGAGTTCTACAACTTTGCACTTTGCGGGGGAGAGGAAGGGGGGTGTCAGGAAAAGAAGGTATTACCTTCTTCACTGGGAGTTTGGTGGTACAAGGAAAATTTACCCTGACTCCTCTAATTTGGGGGATTAAAAAATCTAATATTATTTGAATCTTTAAGCTGTTAGAAGAAGCAACCAACTAAGATCTCCATTCTGGCTACAGAGTAGAAACAATCAGAGTGATTTACTGGGCACATTTAGTGCTCATTTCACTTGCAGAAAACTTGGGACCCCCTGGAGGGATAAAGGATGAATATTTATTGGAGTCTAATAATAGTGGAAAAATAAAATTTGTATTTTTTCAATGAAAGAAATTGGGTGATATTTTTGTATTTCCCTCAGGACTTTTGTCTTAATATTCCATTTTTGATATATATTCACAATCTACCCTGGTAATATGCTACATACTTATAAATACAGTATAATATGGCCATATTATTATTTTTTTATTCATTGTTAATTGAGGAATACAAAATGCAGTCAGGTTTCCGATCTATATTTACAGAGTACCTACCATGCTCTAGGGCATGGGGTGAGTATCAGGAACACAAAAATAAAAAAAAATTCAGTCCCACACAAAAGTAACGTGTAATCCTGCCAAAGTAGGGTATTGTTTGTCTAACTATAAGCTTGCCCCTGCTTTTGCATTTTATTTTATCTTCTACTTCTCTTCCCCACTGTCCCATTCCACTAACCCCCCTTGCTGTCCCTCCAACTCCAAGCACGTTCCTTCCTATGTTCCTCCCATTTCCTCTACTCCATGAAGCCCCTCACGTCATCCAGAGTTCTGACCGCGCCACAGAAAACTGCAATTCCCAGTCACTCTCTCAATCCCTACATGGTTTTATTTTTCTTCTAGCATTTATCTCCACCTGATAGATCACATAACTACCTGTCATTTTGAACATTTTCTATCTTCCTCTACTAGACTGTGAGCTCCCCACAAGCAGAAACTCGGTCTGTCTTGTGCACTGCTGTAATAATGAGTATTGGTTTGTAAATAATAAGTATTGATTCAATGTCTAAATGGAAAGAGTCAGCAAAATGGGATCCAGATCCCAAGTGAGGAAGTTGGCCTTGGAAAACCAAATGGCAAAGCCCTTCCTCTGAGAAAAGAAGCAAGGTAAAGATGGGCTTTTATTTGATAAGGTTAGTGATGGTTGGAAATGGGGAGACATTGGTCAATTTCACACTTTAAAGCCTATAATTGGGAAGGAGGGAGGGTGGAGCAAGATGATCCTCTGGGAGGGAGGACAGATGAGATTAAGGAGGAATGTAAAGAAAACATTAAAGGTGAGGGACTGCCATAAGGCAGTTAGGGATAAATAATCAGACTGCCATACAGCTGCAGTCTAGGGGGCCCAGAACATCCAGGTCAATGGCCAGAACTTACACACCCACATCTCAAGACAGATGGAGAGTTAAAACTCCAGGACTAGAAAATACTGGCATACAGGTAGTGGTGGCAGCTGGGAGTGGGAGTTAAATCAGAGAAGGTTTAGAACAAGTGAAAAGCATGCCAAGGGTAGACCCCAGGAAACTCTAAACATTCAGAGTGTGTATGCAGGATGCTGCTGAAAGATTGAGAGGGAGCCTGCTGGGCAGTAGGAGGTGAAGAGGAAAGAGGGAGTAGGGAAATCCTGTGAAGAAAAAGCTTGAGAGAGAAGAGGGGGGTTGATGGTGTCAAATGCTAGAATGAGGCCAAACAGAACACAAACCAATTATTCCAACTGGTTATTAAATAATTATGGGTTTGGCAATTATATTGCTACTAGATGTTCACTGATTCCCTCGCTTAGTTTACTTGTTAAACTACGAAGTCAGTAGTTTCCAAGCAGGGCCGCACATTAGAATCCACCAGTGAGCTTTTAAAATACTTATGCCTGAATTTCCCCCCTGAATAATTATAGCACAGCATCTGAGAGGTGTGGCCCAGGCATTAGTTTATTATGAAAGCCCCAGGAGATTATAATATGCAGCCAGGGTTGAGAAGTACTGTGCTAGGGGAAACTGAGCTTTCCGCAAATAGCCACATGGGGGACCTCCATGTTGGTACATACTGAACAATCTAGCCCGCCCAATAGTGTAGAGGACAGAGAACTGAGGTCCTTGGGATAATGGGAATAATCTGTTGGGAAGCTAGTGGACCTTGCCTAGGCACCTAAGCCTGGAGATATAATGGACACCCTCTCCCCCAAGTATGTGCTGCCTGTTTGTTTCCCTGTGTATTCACATTATCATCACCATCACCATACCTGTTGAGCTCTATATTGAACCAGGCACTCACTAAGAGCTTTACCTGCATTAACTCATTTAATGTGGCATTCCTATGAAGTTGGTACAGTTTTTAACCCCTATTACATGGGATGGAGAAACTGAGGCTCATAAAGTGACTTGCACAAGGGTCATAAAGTTAGAAAAAGGCAGAGTTGAGACATTAATCCAGCTCTTGCTCACTCCAGAGCCTACACTCTGAACCATGTCTATATCCTACTGCTCCACAACACTGCTGGGGTTGGAACCCTCTACCTGCCTGGGCACCTCCTCTTGCAGCTTCCTAGGAGGACTGCTCTCCCAGCTCCACCTCCCTGTAGACTGGGCACCTCCTTGCAAGAGTCATGCACAGCTGCCCAGGATTCAGGGCTGACATTTAACCTTTTCCCTGGTGACAAGTAAAGACTTGTCTTCTACCCTCAATGCATATTGGCTTCTGTTAGAGGCACTAAGAATTACCAAACTCCTAATGAAACAAGAACCAACTCTTAAAAATCCATGCAAGCAGAACAGAGAATTAAAATCAAAGATGTAAAAGTGTTATTTCCATGGCTTTGGCAATTAGCTCTCAGGAAAGAGCATTCCAGAAAAATAAGTTAAATAGAAATGCATGAAGTCACCAAATCAGCCTTTATTACTGACATTGTATTTCAATAAAGCATTACTTACTATAGAGCAGGTGGTGGGGTTTTTGTTTGTCATGCATTAGGTCTTAGATATTTTCTGCTGAAAGTACTTCTGTGTTTGCTATAATTCTCCATCTAAGCATCCATCACAAAGAGAGATTATTTCATGAGAATACTTTGCTCCCTATATACTAATCTCTGACACTTTGAAAGCACCTAGAAGGCAGGAAGATTTCCATGGGGAGCTCTTCACTTATAATTATCATCCCCTCAGGATCCAGTAACCAAGCCAGCTATGAAGGGGTGCACCAGTGACATTTGCCCTAATTCTGTGATAAATCCATACCTAAATGGGCACAATTAGTGAAGACTGAGAAGTCACTAAAAATTACCAAAGACATCATCACCTCTACCAGACTAACCGTGTTGAAAATTCATCTTATATAAAATCTTCTTTACTTGTTCAAAAGTGGGTCTTTGAGATGGTTGTTTTTCTTGTACCTCCTAATCCACTGCAGTGATCAAGAGTAGCAGCCAGGTCCTGATTTACTGATATTCTGAACATAACTGCAGAATCGAACAATTTGGAATCACCTTTGTCCCAGTGTCCCCCATCTTTATTAATGTCAGCCCCACCAGCCTGGAGTATTTGATTGTGCTTTACATTCAAAAGCATAAACTACTAAATAAACCCATGTGATTTTTTTATAAATTTTATAAATATGAAACCTGATTATAAGATTCAATATACTTTTCCAGACCACTTACAAAACATGCGCTCACAGGTGGGTCCATCCCAGAATTCACTGAGGTAGTGTCCCTTTTTAATTTTAAAGATAAGGAAACCAGCCCAGAGATGTTAGGATGCCAGAGGCTTGGAGATTCAAGCCCCGGAGGGCAATGACCCCATGTCTGGGGCTGGACCGAAGGACTCTAAAATCACTGGCAAATCCTTTCCACTCTACCACTGTCCCATGAACCCTTTCAAAGTCACAGTTCTCATTCTGTGTTTTAGTAAATTAATTACACAAATCATTATAAACACATATGTCTAAATCTTCTGCCTCAAGACTATACACACATGTCTAAATCGCAAAGTGATGCGTATTGTGGCTCCATAACTGTATCTGTGGATGGGACATGCTGCATATGAATGTGCTTGCCTTGTTTTCTTCCTCATATGTGTCACTTGGTCATCGTGTGTTTAAACACAGAGTTAAATACTGGAGTATTTCTGCCATCTCAGCATTCTGCTGTCTCTTCTCTCTCTACATCTTCTCCCTAGAAGGTTTCCTCTCTCTCTCTATGGCTACATTACAGCCCTAGATAGTGGTAGTCCCCAAATTCCCATCTCTATCTAAGTTACAAGTTCCTGACACATATTCAAATTGCCTAGTGGATCATCTCTATCTGGAAGTGGGTTTAGAAAGGCCAGCAAAATGCCAAGAAGTTGTTACTTGACACGGTAGGTTACTTTTGTTGATGTATCTCTTTCCAAGACTTAACATGGATTGGTGCTTAGCCTACGGCTAGCTCAAAAGAGAAACACTGGAATGCCTAACAGAACAAGGCTCTTCCTTCTGTGGGAAGGGAGAAAAGAATTAAAGAAAAACAACAACAACAAAAAAAACAATTAGCATTAGAAATAATCAAAACAAAAGCATGTGCCAAACTCTCTAGAGAAAAATAAAATTTAATCCCTCTGAAAACTATGCTCACTTTCACTGATTTATTTATTCACGCATTCAACTAATATTTACTAAGCACCTACCATGTACCAACCACATTCTAGACCCTCAGAATTCAGCAGGGAACAGAGCAGACAAAGGCCCTCCCTCAAAGAGTGCATAGTCCAGGGGCAGAAGATAGAAAATACACCAAACATATATATTTTGTCAGTTTGTGATAAGATAACAAGAGTTTAGGCAAATGAATCTGTATCCGTGATGGACCATGGAATCTAAGCGAGGTGAGGAGAAAAATGGGGTATGAAAGAAAGTGAAGTACAGTGAGATCAGTGGATTGGATATCCCACCTAGTGCATTGTGGGTAGAGTCGGGAAACTAAAGGGAATTCACTAAAAAAAGGGGGGGTGAAGGTCAAAAAGTGAGATATTGACATGGAGAGGTGGAGGTGATCCAGTTACACCTAATGATAATATTTCAGATGTGCTACAGAAATGGGTAGGTAAGGCAGGTGAAGAAGAAGATCATGAGAGAAAACTGGGGTCACATAACTGATGGAACAGAACACATCATCCTCATGGATATTGAAGTCAGCCAAAATTATAACGAAAGTAGGGTCGGAGAGAGAGAAACAGGGAGTCCAGGAAACTGTGTCCTTCTGCCAGTGAACTATATGATAATAAGGGAGCAAGTTGGAGCCTTAAACAGGTTTCTCAATCTCTCTGGGTCTCAGTTGCCTCATCTGAAAATGAAATGGCACAAATAAATAATCTATAAGGGGAGTTCCGCCTAATAGCTCCAGTGTCAGACAAGCTGAGATGGTTGATTCAAACCCTTGGCCTTCCTCTAACAAGTAAAAAGGGTAAATTAACAACAGTATCAATTCACGATTCATCTGTTAAACAGTATTTAGAATTACACTGTGAATTAGGCATTGCTTTATGAGATCTAGCCTTGAGTCCTTACTAAGTACCTTAATTAATCATGAGGGAAAGAAAATTCAATTTTGCCACCAATACCTGTACCTCTCTTCATTCTATTTATGTCATTCCCACCACTTAAGAGTTGACAATGCTCTTTTCTGATCAAGTGTGACTTTCTCAACCTGGCATTTAAGAATCATCACCATCCAGTCATTCCTAAAGCTCCCCAACATGAGCTGACCAGTGCTGCTTAGGTCCTTTAACTCCCTGTTGTCCTTCACAACCCACACCCTATCTCTCCCACATACATAGCCAGCTCACTCCTGTAGAGGACAGAATGATGTCAGCCTGCCTCTTCCATAGACAAGTTCCATGTACGGTTAGTGCTCAGTATAGAAATGTCCTTGCTCATCTGCACTTGTCTAGGAGAGTCTGCTTTTAGATATTTATGACATATAGTGACTAGTATAAACCAATTCCCATGAAGAACAGTTGTT
>PITA01027778.1:0-20410 GCA_004023965.1 Spilogale gracilis | reverse complement strand
TGGACTGGACTGGAAGAGATTATGCTGAGTGAAATAAGCCAAGAAGAGAAAGTCAAGTATCGCATGGTCTCACTTACTTGCGGTGCATGAGGGGCAAACTGGAGGACAGTGGCAGAAGGAAAGCAAATGGGAACTAGGGTAATCTAGGGAGGGAAACGAAACAACAGAGATTTTGAACACAGAAACAAACTGAGAGACTTGGAGGGAGGGGGGTGGAGGGATGGGAGAGCCTGGTGGTGGGTACCTAAAGCGGGGAGCACTGGGTGTGGGGAATGGGGAATGAATCTTGAAACACTGGAAAAAAAAATTTAGTAACAATAAAAAAAAAAAACTCTACCTCCAGATAAGGCCACAGCCTGAGGGACTGGAGGTTAGGACTTCAACACACGACTTTGGAGGGAACCCAGTTCAACCCATACATACAGCCCAAGATTTTCCAGCCTAAGATTTTCCCGCTCGTTCCATCATTAGTCACTCACTTTGGCTAACTTGGCGGTCTACTCTTGGACCAGGAAGTTAGAAACATGAATCATGAAGAAACATTCTTTTGCAAGCCTAAAACCCAAAGAAGATAACTGACAAGGCTTCGAATTCTAAACCAAAATTCTTGATGACCATATTAATGCCAAACTGCAAATCCTGTTATTTCGCTGTTGATTACTGGAAACTATCAGTGATCATACCGCTCTGGGGTAGTGTTAAGAAAAATGAGATAAAAAAAAAGAAAAAAAGAAAAATGAGATAAGATCTGGAAAAAAGCAAGATGATTTCATGGCCTTTAAATGCTGTTCTGGGGGCACTGTCCTATCAGCTTGGTTAAGGTTCAGCTGACTCTCTAAGAGAATGTAACTTGTTTGGCAACCAGCTGATTAGTACTCAGATATTTGATAAGTCTGTAAAGTTAGAAGTCAACTTATGGAAAACTGGTAAAGTGTGATGATTTTCTTTTCCACCTGGTTGAAAAGATCCCACATCTGTGTCTTTTTCCATTTAGGACATTAACCAGGTTTGTATCCGTGGTAGAAAGGTTATTTCAATAGTCCTTTTTCTTCACGAAACTCTATAAAGCACCTACTTCTCATATCCTCTTTGAACCAACCTGTTGGGCTTCCTCATTAATGAATTATTGGACACTGGGTCACTGTCAATTGGCATAGGAATTGTGTTTTTAATATTGTGAAAATTACACCATGGTAGTACTCTTTTCTTTGTTTTTTTTTTAAAGACTTTATTTATTTATTTGATAGAGAGAGAGGGAGTGAGAGAGAGAGAACACACACAAGCCGGGTTGGGGGGAGAGGGGCTGAGGGAGAAGCAGACTCCTCGCAGAACAGGGAGCCTGACCAGCTCAATCCCAGGACCCTGAGATCATGATCTGAGCCCAAGGCAAATGCTTAACTGACCGAGCCAGCCAGGCGCCCCTGGTAGGAACCTTTTCAAGGAAGGGTTTCTTATCAACCAGGAGGCAATGGGGTAAGCGACTATGAAATTGAATGTTACCATTGTTAAAATAAAAAGCTGGGGAAGAGATGTAGAAACTGAATTTATTTCGGCTTCCAAGAAAAAACAACATGGTTTGATAAAAGCTTACCCTGTCTCCACAGAAACTGTAAGCATCAGTTTTATGAACAGTTTGAAAAAAAGAAAAATTTGTAGTCCAACCCAATTTAGAATCGAAATGCTGGGTCGACATGTAAATGTTAAGATCCTAACTTTTCTGAGGGACTTGGAGGGAGGGGGTGGGGGATGGGAGAGCCTGGTGGTGGGTACTGAGGGCACCTATTGCATGGAGCACTGGGTGTGGGGAATGGGGAATGAATCTTGGAACACTGAAAAAATAAAATAAATTTAAAGTAAAAAAAAAGAGCAAGAAATAAATAAATACATAAATAAAATTCTAAAAAATAAAATTTATTTTTTAAAAATTAAAAAAAAGCTCCTGACTTTTCTTTCTCATTGGAAAGTTTTTAAGCCTTTGACCAAATTGGTACCTGTGGTTGTCTGAATATCTCTGAGGATTGTTAACAGGTCAGTATAGTTTGCACTCGGAATTTTGCATATCTGACTCTCGCGGCTGATTTTTTATTGGCTTTCGGCAGCCTGAACCGATTGACTTCTCTGTTCCCATTGAAGGTTTTCATAAGTTGTGGCAGATTTACAACTGCCAGGAAAGTATGGACTTCTTAATCCTTTGGATAATGGGCTGCCATACATATATTCTGAAGCCAACTAGTACATGAAAGAGATGTAGTCTGTGCAAACTTAAATCCTGACTCACCAAGAAGTAATATCCCTAATACCCTTGGACAGGCAGCTGATAGTATAACTAATGAAACATAAAGGGTAGAGCTCTTTGTTTGAATAAGTCCTGTACATACCCCAGAAGGGGTCCTAGCAATTTGCTATTCATAATTTTGCATTATTGTTCTTAAAGAGGACCCAATCCAATGTAAATTGGTGTCACCAGTATGGAAAACAGAATGGAGGTTCCTCAACAAATTAAAAATAGAACTACCATATGATCTAGCAATCACACATTTGGGTATTTTATCTGAAGAAAATGAAGACACTAACTTGAAAAGGTATATGCACCCTCTTGTTTATTGCAACATTATTTACAAAAGCCAAGATATGGAAGCAACCTAAGGGTTCATCCATGGATGAATGGATGAAGAAGAAAATGTGTACACACACACCACACACAGAGGAATATTATTCAGCCATAAAAAAGAATGAAATCTTGACATCTGTGATAACATGAATGGAACTTGAGGGCATTATGCTAAGTGAAATAAGTCAATCAGAGAAAGACAAATACCCATGATCTCATATGTAGAATATAAACAAACAAACAAAAACCAAAAACCAAGCTCATAGAAGCAAAAAACAGATTGATATTTGCCAAACGTGGGGGAGTGGTACAGGAGTGGGCAAAATGGGTGATGGTGGTCAAAGGTACAAACTTCCAGTTATAAAAACGTTCTGGGGATATAATGTACAGCATGGTGACTATAGTTAATAATATCGTATTGTGTATTTGAAAGTTGTTAAGAGGGTATATCTTAAGAGTCCTCAACAGCAGAATAAAAAATTCTGTAGAAAATATGGCAAGATGTTAACTAGATTTATGGCGGTGATCATTTTGCAATGTATACAAATATCGAATCACTACCTTGTACACCTGAAACTAACATAATGCTGCATGCCAATTATATCTCAATTTAAAAAAGGACCCAACCCAAATTGTACAAACTTCAAACCCTACTAATTCTGGGTTTCTCCCCGTCTCAGAGTGAATTGCTGTTTATTCGATGCCATCCTTGACACCAGGAGAATTAGGGAGCACGTGAAAGAAATGCAGAGGAGATCTCTTCCTCCCTGGTTCATTTTCTCATCTTGGTCTTAGAATGTTCTTCGCAGCTGGGGGTTTGTGGTAGGGAGGTAAAGAGGAGGGCATCATACTAAATCAGCAGAGCAGCTCATAGGGAAGTGTCTAGAATGAACACTGACTTTTCTCTATTTTTGTCAGGAACTGGGAGAGGAGGAGGAAGAGGAAGAGGAGGAAGGAAATCCATACTTAGAAGTCCCAGGAAGTGTCAGGCCTGCCTAGCTATTGGTTATCTATGTGATAATAACCATTTTCTTGTGTAAGATTTAGGAAATGTTATCAGATACCCTTTTACTCACACTTTTGCCTTGTGGCATCAGTTATTTCACCCAAATATTTCTTTTTCACTACTTTGGAATTATTTTTATACTATACAAACGTTGATGAGTAGCAATTACATGGGCTGGGATCCTCTAGATGTCAGATTAAGACTTATTTGTTGTCTCCATGTGTAGAGGAAAGCAGAAAATATTATCTCTCATTTAGCGAAAAGCAAGCAACTCTCTTTTCTTAATAAAATCCCAAGAATAAACATAAATTTCATGAACTAACACACTCTGATTAGCTCTTTGTTTTATCATAGTTTGTCCCTTTCCTGAAAAGTACTGAAATGAATATTTAGAAGATGGAGATTCCAGTAGAAAAAAAAGTTTTTTAGTCCAGAAGCTATTTTTTAAAAATAGTTTCCATTAGAACTGCTTTGCTGTAAAAAGTTACTGGAATTATTTTTATTTTATGCTGCTAAATCCATTGATTTCTGAGAAGTCTTTCTAGACTCTTCCACTTTCCCCATCCCAATCTGAGTTAGAAGTCTGCTTCCCATGTTATTCCTCTTCTGTACGAACGTTTGAGTATTTTTACTTAGCTTACATTAAGAATTTTATCAACAACTGTGAATAAGATATCCCATCCTAAGATCAGTCAGAAAAACATAGCCTTTATAACCTGATTACACACAATTTGTGATGTTTTTAGAAATAGAATTGGCCAATAAGGTAGTAAAAGAAAATCGGTAAGAAGTACCCTAAAGCTAAAGTATGAGAAGAATGTTGGCTCAAAAATCTATGAAAAGAAAGGAACATTCATTTGCCTGTGCATTTTTTTTAACCTTCCAATCATCTTCTTTGGTACATATGGAGTACTATTGATGGAGCTGATTCCCACTGTGGTGGCCAGCCTCTGAGATGACACCCAGAGATCTGTGTCTTCCAGTAGTCATTCCCTTGTTCAGTCCCCTCCCTTCATGAATTAGGGCCATCCCTGTGTGACCAGTAGATTTCAGGGGAAGCCATATTGCATGATGTCTGAGACCATATCTTAAGAGGCCTTGCAACTTCTGTCTTGGTCTCTTGAAACACTCACTCTTGGAGCCCTCGGCACGATAGAGGAAACCCGACCATCCGAAGCCTACCTTGCTGGAGAGATCACATGGAGAGGCCCTGAGATTTCACATAGAGTGATTTCTAGCCAGTCCCCCAGCCATTTTTGAGTCCTCCCCAGCAAGGCTCTGCATGTTGCACAGAATGGAGTTCAGTTGTCCCCGTGGAGCCCTGCCTTATTTTCAGATTCATAAGCAAAGCAAGTAATTGTTGTTTAAGTCTTTAAGTTTCAGGCAATTTTTTACGCAGTGAGAAGTAATGGGGACACTACTCCCTGTCCCTTTGCCTTCACTTGTCACGTGTTTCCTTTGCTAAGTGCAGAGTGAGCAAGCATGTGCGGGTCAACTCAAGGACAGTGACTTTTCCAGCTGCTGTTGCTGGGGTAATTGACTTGTTCATGCTGGGGAGCTAAACCTCTTCAAGTCTGTCTTCTGAGAAGTAACTATGCCACTTCCATGGGCAAGACACATGGGGAACCCAAACTGTCTCAGGAACCTGCGGCCAGGTACAAATGAACAACCCAACTTTTAAACATAGCTGAATATATCTATTAAGCCGAAGACAAAGGGCAGCCTTCTACAGAAAAGAAGTCACAAGGGTGTAAGTAATGATTGGCCAGCAATTTATGTGGTTATCTTCCTTGAGAATCTGAACTAAGATATAAAGAGATTGTAACATACACTTGGACGGAAAGGCCACAAGGAATCAGGGTGGGACAGCTGTTCTCAGCCACATATGCAGTGTATGCCCATGAGTACATAGGGAGTTGGTTTGTGCAAAAAAGTGGTGATGAGAATCCATGGTGGGGAGGGAGAAGAAAAAAGGAGAGGAGCAGAAAAGAAAGAGTAAGAAAGAGAAAAAGAAAGAGCATAACAGAGCTCTTTTCCTAGCTCTGTTCCCTGGTTTTCTAGTTCCCAGTTTTAAAATTTTAATTTAGAGGTGCCTAGGTGGCTCAGTCATTAAGTGTCTGCCTTTGGCTCAGGTCATGATCCCTAGGTCTGAGATCAGAGCCCCGCATCCGGCTCCCTGCTCGGCAGGAAGCCTGCTTCTCCCTCTCTCACTCCCCCTGCCTGTGTTCCCTCTCTCCCTGTGTTTCTCTCTGTCAAATAAATAAATAAAATCTTTTAAAATAAATAAATTTTTAATTTAATGTGGTTCTTCATTTTATTTTGGTCAGGGGTGATAATGGCATGGGATTTAACAGAATGGGGACTTTATCTTCCCTTTGCTTAGGGTCCCTGAAAAGATCACTGTAAGATATAGATGTTTGTTTTAGCTTTGAGTTTCTCATTAATGAATACTTCAAAACTAGGAGACTTTTTTGGGATTGTTTCTCTAAAATAGGTTTGTTGTTTGTTCATTAAGAGGAAGAACATCACTGGGGCAGAGCTCCCATAAGCATCAGAAGGCCTAAACAGATACTTCTTTATTTCTTTTTTTTTTTCTTACCTTTTTACTTCTTTATTTCAGATGAATCAGAAAGGAATGCATTCAGGGTAGGAGGGAGCACTGGACAGCACAGGCTCTAGGTTTTTCTAGTCCCTGGTTAATTATTCTCATTGTGACCATGGATTAGTCCCTTCATCTCCATAGACCTCTGTTTCCCCCAATGCAACTACACGGTGGTCACAATTTTAACATTCTATGGCTATAAAATATCTAGGTGTCTTATCCACACATAGATCTTTCATTTCAATCAGAAGAAGAAAAAGTATATACAGGGTAAAGGTCCTATTGCTTAAGATCTAGAACTTAAATATGCAGTAATTTCTAGTACTTGAGCACATGCACTTTTCTTCCTGATTGTGCAATAAAAGGCAGGAAGCGAAAAAGGGAACATTCTTAATGCTCAAGTCAGAGACTCATTTAGGATATACACTAGATGTGAATAAGTGTGGGAAAGTAAAAAGATAACCAAATTTGAACCAGACCTGATCCGCATTTGGCGTCCTACCAAGATCAAAATACTGTACTCAGGCAATCAAAGCAATAATTTGCCTTTTTAAAGCCAGGTTTGGGAATAAAAAAAGGACAGAAGCTTAAGCAAGCTCCACCCCAGCAGAGCCTGGAGGGCAGGGGGTGGGGGAGCTCCTCACCACCTTAGATCATGCTCTGAGCCAAAATCAAGAGGTCCACACTTAACCAACTGAGGCACCCAGGCACCCTTTTCTATCACATAAGCAATACACGTGTATTGCAGTAAATTTGGCCCAAATGTAACAAATGTTAATATTTAGGGTATATGTATTATGTATTTAATACCTTAACACAAATCCTATACCATTTTCTTAGAGCTGACTGCTTATATGGCAAAGCTCATGTCCTCCACTAGGCTATAAATTTCACAAAAGAACCCTTTTACGGTAACTCCCCCCACCACCACCACATACACACTTAAGTCACTTTCTTCCATAGGAATATATAAAAGAGATTATAAATACTTTCTTCACTGGCATGCATTCATTCATGCATTCATTTGACAAACGTTTTACAGAGCGCCTAGCGTGGAGCTGAGCCAGGCCTAGGGAATTCAAAGATATACTCTCTTTAAGAAAGTCCTTTGGAAAAAAGAAAAGAAAGAAAGAAAGGTCTTTTGGCCTTCACATTTCCAATAGGGAGAGAATACACAAATAATTATTTTACTAAGTACTTGTGCAATTTTAGAGTTATACGTAGGAATATTAAGAAAGCACAGAAGAGGGGCGCCTGGGTGGCTCAGTTGGTTAAGCGACTGCCTTCATGATCCCGGAGACCTGGGATGGAGCCCCACATCGCGCTGCCTGCTCGGCGGGAAGCCTGCTGCTTCTCCTTCTCTCACTTCCCCTGCTTGTGTTCCCTCTCTGGCTCTGTTTCTCTCTGTCAAATAAATAAAATCTTTAGAAAAAAGAAAGAAAGAAAGAAAGAAGGCACAGAAGAGGAGGCAAAAGGGGGTGTGGTTGGGGAGAAGTTTCCGGAGGGGTGACACTAGTCAGACGATGTGGCGGGGGAAGGGGGAATAATTACCAATTTCAGGCCTCTTCCTGTGTCAGCCGCAATTCCTGTTCCCTCACCACTTGCATCATAAAACTGAAGCTTAATGTTCAACTAGGGATCCTTCCCGCGCCTAGAACTTGGAAACTGAAAATCAAGGGCAAAAAGACCAGGCTGCCCAAGCAAGACTCTGAGCAGCTAGAGAGCCCCACGGTGCCCTCGGAGGGGCGGGGCCCGACCGGGGGCGGGGTCGGCAGTACGTGCACCGGAGCCCGCAGGGCCCGCCACTGGGGGCTGGCGCCGGAGCCGGGCGTGGATTGGTTGTGTGCGTACGTCGACCTCTCTTCATAGGCCGCGCAGGGCTGCTCCCCGGGCTTTGATTGGCTCACTGGGCTGAATGGTCATTGGCTGCGATGGGTCGTCTGGGTGACTGAAAGGAAAAAGAGAAAGGGTGTTGGGCCTGGAGGGCTAACCTGGGCAGGGGACCGCAGGCCGTTTCGCAGGGCGGTGGCCGGAGAGCTGCGGGACCCGAGCGCCCGGGGTTCATTCCACACTCCCCGGGGGGTTCCTGAACTAGCGGGCCGGAGGGGAGTAGCCGGGACCATGGGGTGCTTCTTCTCCAACAGGCGAAAGGCTGAGAAGGAGTCGCAGCCCGAGGGCGGGGAGGAGCGGCCGAAGCAGTACAGCTGGGACCAGCGCGAGAAGGTAACCAAAGCCCTGTGGCCGCTGGTCTCAGCCCTCCCGAGCCTCCCCGGGAGGGTCCCCTGAGGCCCAGGAGCGCGGAGGGGGCCGACCCAGCAGCTGCAGCTCTTTTGCGCTTGATCTCCGCTCCCACGCAAGTAGTTGAAGTCGGGGGGAGTGACTTTTTGGGGTGCGGTGAAATACAGCGCTGGAGGGAGCGTCACCGGGCACTGTGAAGCGCAGGGAGGGGTCTTAGAGCTCATTGTCAGAGCCCTGGGGGCTTTCCCTGCGGTCGACTCCAGGGAAGGAAGGAGAGCCTTGAATGCCCTGAATCTCAGATCTGCTTATTTCAACCGCAGCGCCCAGCGGGGTTTTGTCGGGTGCTCGAGTTACACGTGGGACCGATTCTCATCTTTTTCGTGGCTCATGTTCGACTGTGGCTGTTTTCTCTTTTGTCTGCCCCAGCCGGTAAATCTCTTCAGTGCCTAATGGTATATTCCACTGCTGAATTTTCTCAGTTAACCAAGTGGACTTTTGCACGTACGGCTTTGCTTTTCCTCCTCTTCCAGTTACCTGAAAAGAATAATGAAAATCGACATCAGTCTTGGAACGTATGTCAGGACTGTATGGTGAAAATAACCAGCATAGACCAGGCAATATTTTACTGTTGTTTTCAATGAATGAAAACGCCCTTCTTTTTACTTTTGTACTTAGCCAGCAACGAGAAAGCTTTGAAACGTCCCTTAGTGTTGCACAAAACACGCTTAGTCATAAATTTCATAATGTTTCCTCTTTCCACATAGTTCTGCATTTGTGCTTAGTAAAATACTTTGATAGATTTGGCAATTATTTTTCTTTTCCAAACAAAAGGATGTTTAAATAAACATTATGAACAGTTACCTCCTTGCTTAATGCAACACATCTTTACCCATGGATACTTTATAGTGAAGTTTGTATTCATGTTATGATTTCATAGACCTTCTGCATGATTTTCAATCGCCAGAATGATTTATTCATGGAAACCCAGTTCTCCAGGTGTCAGCTTTAAGCAATTAGAAGCTTTTTGCAGAATTCTGAGCTGCATCTTTCTGCCCTGTTACTCAGATCCTTCTTGGGTTGCATGGTGTATTAATTCTCTTACCTATACTTCATAGCATCATTTTATTGTGTAGGAATGGAAAGTACTGTGCTTTCTGTCAAAGAAGATTGCACCTATCATTCTAAGTTATTTGGTGGACAGTTTTTAAAAGATTCACTTCCTCAGCCTTAGTATTTCTAACAATGCTCTTTAACCCTGAACTGTCTGCCATAGAGAAGCTTGTGTATTTGATTTTTACTTTAGCTTTTTGTTTTGAAACCGTAGGCTAAAACTAACATGCTTTTATTGATTGACTGATTGATTGATTTATAGTAGTCTCAGCTGCCCTTTGACTCATCACCTCATAACAATGGTCTTACAGTTAACCTTTATTAATATAATGTTCAGGTTAGAATCTCATATGTTAATCTTTCTCCTTTTTTATTTTTTAGGTATTATTTATTAATTTCTTTGAGACAGAGAGAGACACACACACACAGCAGACTCTAGGCTGAGTGCAGAGCCCAATGCAGGGCTCTATTCCATCAACCTGAGATCATGACCTGAACCGAAAGTAGAGGCTTTAACCCACTGAGCCACCCAGGCGCCCACCTATATGATATTTTTAAAGATTTTTATTTATTTATTTGACAGAGAGAGAGAGAGATCACAAGTAGGCAGAAAGGCAGGCAGAGAGAGAGGAGGAAGCAGGCTCCCTGCTGATCAGAGAGCCCAGTGCGGGCCTCGATCCCAGGACCCTGAGATTATGACCTGAGCCGAAGGCAGAGGCTCTAATCCACTGAGCCACGCGGGCGCCCTAATTTTTTTTTAAGATTTTATTTTTTTTTGACAGAAATGTAGCAAGAGAGGGAACACAAGAAGAGGCAGTGAGAGAGGGAGAAACAGGCTTCCTGCTGAGCAGGGAGCCCGATGCGGGGCTTGATCTGGGGACTCCCGGATCATGGCTGGAGCCGAAGGAGACACTTAACAACTGAGCCACCCAGGTGTCCCCATTTTATATGATTTTAAAGATTTTTTTCCTTGTTCTTCATCTCTCATGAGGCCAGTTTAGGCTAGTGTACAAATATTCTGTATTAGTCCAGTGATACTTCTACTGAGTTTAGCTTGCTCCTAGAAGATTTTAGTTGTACCTTAAAATGAACAGAATGCAAATACAGCCCAGAGAACATAAGTGAGATATGTTTTCAAGTTACATCAGACAATTACCATTCAACTTTAAAAACAAAATTCATTGCCTGAAAAGATTCCTTGCAATTTGGAAAAGTGGTGTTTAAACTTTTCCTTAGGTTGTGTAATCAGAATGTCTTTGTTGAGAGGCACCCTCTGGGTTTTGGGTTTTGAGTTGTGTAATTGGGTCAGTCTTAGGGGACTAAAGCTAGGGGAAATTGTCTCAATTAGTATGTTTGGAGACTAAGTGTTGTCATGGTGACTGATATACTGTAATCAACAATGCTTGAAGCTTATTTTCTATTGCTGCTAACGTTGAAAAAGTGAAAAGCTTACTGTACAATTACTACATTGGCATGAGAAATATTTTAGATTGTAAGATTTTTTTTAAATTTAAATTCATAACATATAGTGTGTTATTAGTCTCAGGGGTAGAATTTAGCGATTCATCACTTGCATATAACACCCAGTGCTCGTTCCATCAAGTGCCCTCCTTAATGCCCATTACCCAGTTACCCCATTCCCCCACCTACCTCCCCTCCAGCAACCCTCTGTTTGTTCCCTATTGTCAAGAGTCTCTTACGGTTTGCCTCCATCTGTTATGACCTTATTTTATTTTTCCTTCCCTTCCCCTGTGTTCATTAGATTTGTTTCTTAAGTTCCACATATAAGTGAAATCATACAGTATTTCTCTTTCTCTGATTTATTTCACATAACATAATACCCTCCAGTTCCATCCATTTTTAAATTATTTGGAAAGAAATGTTTTACCCTTTTTATCTGTATGCTGCCTCTCATGGCTAGGCAAATTATTCAGTATATTAGTACTCAAACACCAATGAAGACTCAAAATTATAAAAATTATCCCTGCCCTTAAAGAGCTGACTGCTTTTATTGAGTTAAAACAGGAAATATTTAAGTGCAAACAAGGAAAAGATGAGTGGTACAGAAAAGTAGTTTTCATTTTCCAGTTTTTCATATCAATACTTCTCCTAGATGATAGAAATGAGGATTAGTCCTCTAAGCAATGATGGCATAAGTATGAAAATTGTGAATTTGAGTATGTGCAACACATCATGTATCCATTCCATTTGTCTCATATTTGATAGAAATAAAACTAAACAAAAACCTTAGACCAGAGATTGAAGTAACTGCATTTTATTTGGTATCTTTCATGACTTTGGATAAAGCAGTCAATTCATAGGGGGGCCTGGGTGGCTCAGTGGTTAAGCCTCTGCCTCCAGCTCAGGTCATGATCCCAGAGTCCTGGGATCGAGCCCTGCATTGGGCTGCCTGCTCGGCGGGAAGCCTGCTTCCCCCTCTCTCCCTCCCGCTGCTTGTGTTCCCTCTCTGGCTGTGTTTCTCTCTGTCAAATAAATAAAATCTTTTTTTAAAAAAAAAAGCAGTCAATTCATGCATTTCAGGTTCCTTGGCTATAAAATGGGACAGTGCCAAAGGTTTCTCTACTATTTAACAGGGGGAAGCCCTGTCCTGACAGAAGGGGTTTAAACAGTAATGGTCACCTCTGAAGATAGAACTCAGACCAGAGATTGGATAGGGTGGAACCGGTCTTATTACAAAGCAGATCATAATTCCTGGGGTTGTTCCTCTTCCACTGAGGAACTGATCTCCGTATTAGTCAAACGATTCAGACAGTGGCTGGATGACCACTTACTAGAAAGAAGGGTCTGCACTGAGTAGAGGGGCTAGATGCTGTTTTTAGCTTTTTAAGTATGTAAAGTACATATTCTAGGTCTCCACTGCTGCTTCCGAAACCAAACCACTCTAAAACTCAGTGGTTTAGACTAATGGCAAGTACTTATTTTGTTCACAACTCTGTGATTTGTGTAGGGTGTAGCAAGGTTGGCTCTCTGTTCTCTGCCTCATCAGATACAGCCTCTCCACTGGGGGCTGGAGGATCTGCTTTCAATATGGCTTAATGACAGAGCTGGCTGGCAAGTTGATCCTGGAGTTTGGCTAGGCTGAGGGCCAGCGGCCTCCTCATGTAGCAGGCTTCTGCACAGCATGATGGCTGGGTTCCAAGGGCAAGTGTCCTGAGAGAGACCAAGAGAAGCGGCAGGGCTTTTTCGAATGAGCCTCTTAAGTGATGTAGCATTACTTTGCCACATTGTCTTGATTAAGGTAGTCACAAATGCCCACCCACATTCCAGGGAGGGGACCTCTTGATGGGAGGAGGATCAAAGAATTTGTCTACATGTTTTAAATCTTTTACATGAAGTTGTTACTTTTTTTTTAAGGAGGTAACTAGCTCTTTGTTTATCCATTTTAAAAACAGCTTTATCACTAATCATCAGGGAAGTACAAAATAAAACCACAGTGAGAAGCGCCTGAGTGGCTCAGTCAGTTAAGCCTCGGACTCTTGATTTCAGGCTCAGGTCATGATCTCAGGGTCATGAGATAAAGCCCCTCGTTGGGCTCAGGGCTCACCGGGGTATCTGCTTGAGATTCTCTCCCTCTCCCTCTGTTCCTCCCCCTGCTCGAGAGCATTCTCTCTCTCTCTCTCTCTCTCTCTCATAAATAAATAAATCTTTTAAAAAAACCCACAATGAGGTATCACCTTACGCCTGTCAGAATGGCTAAAATCAAAAACTCAAGAAACAACAAGTGTTGGCTAGGATGTGGAGAAAAAGGCATCCTCTTGCACTGTTACTGTTGGTGGGAATGCAAACTGGTGTGGAATACAGGATGGAGGTTCCTCAAAAAATAAAAAAATAGAACTATTCCACTGTCCTGTAATTGCACTTACTGGGTAGTTGCCCAAAGAATATGAAAGCACTAATCTGCACCCGTGTTTATTGCAGCATCATTTACAATAGCCAAATTGTGGAAGCAGCTCAAGTATCCCATCAATAGATGAATGGATAAAGAAGATGTGGTATACATATAGTGGAATATTACTCCACCACAAAAAAAAGAAATCTTGCCATTTGCAACAATGTGGATGGAGCTATAGAGTATAATGCTAAGTGAAATAAGCCAGTCGAAGAAAGACAAATACCATATGATTTTGCTCATGTGGAGTTTAAGAAACAAAACAAATGAACAAAGGAAAAAAAGAGAGACAAACCAAAAAACAGACTTGTAACTATAAAGAACAAACTGATGGTTACCAGAGGGGAGGTGGGTGGGGGATTGGGTAAAGCAGATGAAGGGAATCAAGAGTATACTTACCTTGATGAGCACTGGGTAATGTATGGAACTGTTGAATCACTATATTGTACACCTGAAACATAACATCGTATGTTAACTACACTGGAATGAAAATTTGAAAAACAGAAAAACACCTGTTTAGTTCTAAAAAGGACTAGAAATAAATGTCTAAATTTTCTAAAGTTTTGGTAATAAGTCACCTTATTTTTGTAATCAGATATATATACAGTGTATATAAATAGAAATATTAATAAAAATGTGATTTCTGGGGGAAAATATGTAATTAATGAATGGATACCTATAAAAGACTAATAGAGATTTCTACTTGACTGATATTTTATTATAATTCTGTTAAAATGTGTATAAGCATAAAGCCAGACATAAATCCCTTATGTTTACACCATTCTAAAGTGATTAAATAAAAAGAAAATTTTAAGCACGTGTAAGTATGAAGCTAATAAAATTAAACAGTTTTAATATAAAAAAATGGCTTTGCTGACATTCATCTACCATACAGTTTACTCACTTAAAGTATACAGTTCAATAGTTTTAGTAAGTTCACAGGGTTATGATACTATCACTATAATTTTAGAACATTTTCATTCCCCTCAAAAGACACCCATACCTATTAGTAGTTATTCCCACTTCCTTCTTACCCCCACCCCCACCCGGCCCTGGGAAACCACAGTTTTACTTTCTATCTCTACAGATTTGCCTGTTTTATACATTTCATATAAATGGAATCACACAGTATTTGGCCTTTTGTTATTGGCTTCTTTCACTTTGCATGTCTTTGGGAGCCATCCATATTGTAGCATCTGTCAGTACTTTATTCCTTTTTATTAGTGAATAGTATTCCATAGAATAGATATTTACTTACAAATTTTATTTGTCCAATTTATTTATCCATTTATTGGTTGATGGGCATTTGGGTGGTTTTCACTTTTTGGCCATTACACATAAGGCTGCTATGAATATTTGTGTACAGTTTTTTATGTGGACATACGTTTTTATTTCTCTTGGGGATATACCTAGGCACGGTATTCCTGAGTCATATAGTAACTCTATGTTTAACTTTTTGAAGATCTGCTGAACTTTTTTAAAGTGTCTGCATCATTTTACATTTCTACCAACAGTGTACTTATTGAGGGTTCACATTTCTTCACTTATGTAAAGTTTTGGTAAAGGGGAAAAGCACAGGGAGTGAAAAGTATATGGGGTTGGGGTTTTAATTTGTATTCTACACACCAGTATACCTCATTGGTGAAGGCCTTTAGCTTTTCCAGCTCTCAGTTTCCTAAGATCCATTCCAGGTCTCTAATTTTTGAGCATCTGGGGGCGGGGAGGGTTATCATTTCTAGATGCATTCAGGCAGTTTGGGGTGAACAAAGGGAATGTGATAGGATGTGAAATTAGATTAAGATTAGATTAGATGGTATGGAAAATCCTTTTCAAACATAAAATTTCATAATTTGGGCTGCCTGGGTGGCTCAGTCCTTAAGCGCTTGCGTTCGGCTCAGGTCATGATCCCCGGGTCCAGGATGGAGCCCCGCATCAGACTCCCTGCTCAGTGGGAAGCCTGCTTCTCCCTTTCTCACTCCCCCTGCTTGTGTTCCTTCTCTCATGGTGTTTCTCTCTGTCAAATAAATAAAATCTTTTTAAAAATTTCATAATTCTGTTTTGTGATTATAAATTTAGCAACATGGTGAACTAATATAAATACAGTGCTTCACCTTCTTTTGTCATCAGTGTAGGTAAGATCAAGGTACTGGTATTTGTTATTATTTCTGTGATTACATGGCACTACCATTTTCATTTATGAAGTAACCTTTCAGCTATGTAGCTGTGTGGTCCTGAAACTGATTTAAGGATGTTGAAATTTTAAGTAATTTTATTTTAAATGAAGTGTAACTTACAGTGAAATTTACCCTTTTAAATTGTACAATTATGAGTTTTGGCAAATGAACATAGTCAAGTCACTGATCACCACAATCGAGATATAGAGCAGTTCCATCATACCCCCAAATTTCCTCATGCTCCTTTTATAGTCGACTCCACCCCCAGCCTCTAATTAGTTTTTTTATCCTTACAGTTTTGTCTTTTTTTCAGAAAGTTTTGTTTATTTAAGTAATCTCTACCACCCCACATGGGACTCAAACCCTTGACCTGGTGATCAAGAGTTACATCCTCTACCAACCGAACTGGCTGGGTGCTCCTATCCCTATAGTTTTGTCTTTTTGAGAATGTCATATAAATGGAATCATGTAGGATGTAACCTTTTGAGTCTGCCCTCTTTCACTTAGCATGACACTTTTAAAATCCATCCATGTTGTTGCATGTATCTGGAGTTCCTCTTTACTGTTGAGTAGTATTCCGTTATATGGGTTACCATATTTGTTTATCCATTTACCAGTTGAGGAACATTGGGGTTGTTTTCAGTTTGGGTAGTTATGAATAAAGCTACCATAAACATTGCATGCAGTTTTTGAGTGAACATAATTTTTCACTTCATTTGGGTGAATACCTAGGAGTGGGATTACTGACTCATATGGAAATTTTATATTAACCTTTATAAGAAACTGCCAAACTATTTTCCAAAGTGGCTATGCTAGTTTGCATTCTTACTAGCAGTGTATGAGATCCACTTGCTATGCCACCAGCACTTGGTATGGTTAGCGTTTTTTGCCTTTTTTTTTAATTTTAGCCATTCTAATAGGCATATAGTGGTACTTCATTGTGGTTTAACTTTCATATCCCTGATGAGTAATGATGTTGAGCATTTTTCTGTGTACTTATTTGCCATCCATATATTTACTTTTGTGAAGTGTTTATTAAAATCTTTTGCCCTCTTTTTACTAGGTTGTCTTCTTAATTGACTTTTGAGACTTTTTTATATTTCCTAGATACAAGTCCATTATCATATGTGTGTTTTGCAGACTTTTTCCCCAGTTAATGATTTGTCTGCTCTTAACAGTGCCTTTTGAAGAACGAAAATTTTCTATTTTGATAGAAATCTAGTTTTCAATTTTTTCTTTTATGGATTGTGTTTTTCATTTCACATCTAGAAAATCTTTGCCTAACCAAGATTACAACAATTTCCTCTTTTGCTTTATTCTAGAAGTTGTGGAGTTTTGGTTTTACAGTTAGGTTCTGTGATCCATTTTGAGTTAATTGCTAAATATGGCACAAATATAAGAGATTCTTTTTTTTTACATATATATTTCCAGTTGTTCCAGTGACATTTGTTGAAAAGACTATCCTTTCTATATTGAATTGCCAATGTATACATAAATCTATTTTTTGAACTCTCTATTCTGTTCTATTGATTTTTTGTGCCAGTAAACATTGGTTTCTGTTTGAATATGGTTAAATGTGAAGAAGCAACCAAGAAAATATACTTAGGAGCCAGACTGCCTCCGTCTGAGACTGAGCTCAAGCACTTACTAACTGTGTGACTTTGGGCAAGTTATTTAGTCTCTGGGTGCCTAAATTGTCTTATCTGTAAAACAGAAATAATAGTACACAACTCTTATAGGTATTTTTATGAGTATTTTTTAAAAGATTTTGTTTACTTATTCAAGAGAGAGAGTGTGCATGCGCTAGACACGTTGGGGTGGAGGGACCAAGGGAGAGGGAGAGGGCTTATGGAGGCCATCCCCGGGCTGGATCTCGCCACCCTGAGAGCATGACCTGAGCTGAAATCAAGAGTCAGATGTTCCATTGACTAAGCCACCCAGGCAGGCATCCCAGGGTTTTTATGAGTACTGAGTGAATGATTATAAAGCACTGAGAATCTGTAACGGTGCTGCTTATACTCCTGAGCTTTATTTTGGACTTCTTTGCAGGCAGGCTTTCCATTAAAATTAACAAATTCCATCATTTCATCTCAGATTATCATTATGGAAGTTTACCTGTGGAGATGAATTTTAATGGAAAATTTGCATTGCTGCTTAGTAAAACAGTAAGATGTTTACTTTCATTTTCTGAAAGGAAAATGATGCCTAACTGAGTTTAGGTGAATTGTATCAGGCGAATTGCAGCTGTTGAAATGTTTCTTTCACTTTGAAAGTGTATCTACCACTTTTTATGCATTGTAGTAAGAAATACAGCCTAAACTAAGCCCACTTCATAAGTGGTTCTTGTGAAAAGGTAGCTTGGAATATGACCTTTTCATGTTTGTGATTTGGGGTACTTTATTTGAGAACTAGTAAGTCTTGCAAAATATCCGTGGTACTAAACTTCATGTTATTTATTATAACTTTTTGTTTTGAAGAACTTTCAGGATTTGTTGAGAAAGTACAGCAACATAAATCCTAAATTTCTCCTTTGTAGACCATATTGACAGTCCAAATAATTTTATACTGTAGAACTCTGTAGCTTAAAGGATCTTAACTATAGCATGAATTTCTCCCCATAACTAGAACTGAGGTGTCCAGATAAAATACTTAGAATAGTAAATTACATTTAACTCCTCAGCACTGGCAGTTGTTAGGGACTGAATATTTGTGTCCCTCCAAAATTCCTATGTTGACACCCTAACTCTGCGTGTGGCTGTGTTTGAGATGGGGTCTCAAAGAAAGTAATTAAGGTTAAAAGGGAGCATAAGGGTGGGGCCCTTCTGTGATAGGATTAGTGTCCTTACTAGAAGAGATGTCGGGGAGCTCGCCCTGTGCTCACCCAGGAAGGCAGCGTGGGGGAGGATGTAAGTGAGAAGGAACTGTTTGTTGTCTGCCAGCCAGAGAGAGATGTCTCCCCCGAAACCAACTATGAAAGCACCCTAAACTTGAACTTCCCAGCCTCCAGACTGAGAGACGTAAATGTCTGTTGTTTAAGCCATCTGGTCTGTTATTTTGTTGTGGCAGCCCGTCTTAGTCTGTCTCAGGCTGCCAGAACAAAATAGTATAGACTAGGTGGCTTAAACCACAGACATTTATTTATTGGATGGGATCAAGGTACCAGCAGATTGAGTGTCTGGTGTCAAAGGTAAATGCTGCTGGACATTAGTTAAGATGTTGAAACAGATATTATTAACTGCCGACAGTAGGGGACAGAGCTGAGCTGAGTTCCACCTTGTGCGGAGATGTGATTTAAGCAATTTTATCGGGAAAATGAGGGAGCAGGGAGAGTCTGAGAAGTGAAAATTAGAAATCTGGTCAGTGTAAATGTGATTAAACCAGCAGTGTTTGTTCCCGGGCAGTTATCAAAGTTAGGATTCTATCCTCCCACAGAGACTGGTAGGCAGAGGCCCTGTCCTTCCTGGTCATTTTATTTCAAAAGAATGAGTCTCAGGTGCTTGAGAAAGATATTTCTGAGTTTTAAGACTTACATATTCACAACTGTTGAGCCCTTTCCAATCAATGCTCTAAGAAAGGAAGGTCGGGGCCTATTATCAGGTATTGGCTAGAATTAAGAGTAAATTTTCCTGGCAGGAAAATGTTCCAGGGAGGCATTTTACCTCCCCCCCACACACCGGGGGTAGGAGGGTAGGGTGCTTCTAGAGACATGACTTTGTGCTGCTAGAAGCCATGCTGGAGTTTGGTCAAGTGTCTTACTGCAGGGATTTGAATGGAATTGTAATGTGCCAAGAGTTCCATAGTTCTCACTGGTGAGGGCCTGCTCCCTGGCTCCAGTTACCTTCTCCTGTGCTCACAGCCTTTCTCCTAGTGTGTGTGCACAAGGAGGGAGGAAGAGATAATCCCATCATGCCCTTACAACTTCTTTTAAACCTGAATGGCCTAACCTTCAAGTACCATCACTTTGGGGGTTAGGGCTTCAACATTTGAATTTTGGGAGGATAGGTATTCAGTATATAACACTTCCTGTGCAGATTAAGGTAGCAGCGCAGTCATTTCCACGTTAAGAGTGGCGACTATTTCAGCATTTGCAACGAGTCTTAACTACAACTACTGATACAGTACTAATTATATTATAATTAATATAGTTGAAATTGCTCAAATACTATACATCTTATGTATCATTTCTATGCAGAAGAAATTCGCTAAATTCCTTTAGGTACAGATCTTAACTGTTTTTTTTACTTATTTATTTGAGAGAGCACACACAAGTCGGGGGGGAGGGGCAGAGAGGATGGGAAAAGCAGAGCAGACTCCTCACTGAGCAGGGAGCCCAACCTGCAGATTCCAGGACCCCAGGATCAAGACCTGAGCCAAAGGCAGATGCTTAACCAAGTGAGCCATCCAGACAACCCCTACTGTTTTATTTTTTTATTTTTATCCAAATACTCCTTTGTCCCTACTTAATTCTCAGGTAAATGTACTTGCAAATGTTTAAACTTGTTATCCGTATCTCAGGCAAAGAAAATTTGGCCAGGGTGCCTGGGTGACTCAGTGGGTTAAAGCCTCTGCCTTCAGCTCAGGTCATGATCTCAGGGTCCTGGGATCGAGGCCCACATTGGACTCTCTGCTTGGCAGGGAGCCTGCTTCCTCCTCCTGCCTACTTGTGATCTCTCTCTCTGTCAAATAAATAGATAAAATCTTAAAAAAAAATAAAATAAAATTTGGCCAGAATCTTGAACCCCAAATTAATTCCCTGGAG
>PITA01027777.1:0-20408 GCA_004023965.1 Spilogale gracilis | reverse complement strand
TTCACTGATTGACTTATTTTGCTCAGCATAATACCCTCTAGTTCCATCTGCGTTATTGCAAATGGCAAGATTTAGTGTTTTTTGAAGGCTGCATAGTATACTATTGTGTGTGTGTGTGTGTGTGTGTGTGTACACACATATATGTACACCATATATATATATATACCACATCTTCTTTATCCATTCATGTCTTGCTGGACATCTAGGTTCTTTCCAGAGTTTGGCTACTGTGGACATTGCTGCTATAAACATTCAGGTTCACGACCCCCTTCGGATCACTACATTTGTGTCTTTAGGGTAAATATCAGTAGTGCGATTGCTGGGTCGTAGGGCAGCTCTATTTTCAACTTTTCAAGCAACCTCCATACCGTTTTCCAGAGTGGCTGCATAGCTTGCATTCCCACTGATAGTGTAGGATGGTTCCCCTTTCCTCACATCCTCGCTAACATCTGTCGTTTCCTAACTTGTTAATTTTAGCCATTCTGACTGGTGTGAGGTGGTATCTCACTGTGGTTTTGATTTGTATTTCCCTGATGCTGAGTGATGGTGAATACTTCTTCAAGTGTCTGTTGGCCGTTTGGATGTCTCCTTTGGAGAAATATCCGTTCATGTCTTCTGCCCATTTCTTGATTGGATTTTTTGTTCTTTGGATACTAACTCTTCATCTGATATGTTATTTACAAATATCTTCTTGCATTCTGTCAGTTGTCTTGTGGTTTTGTTGACTGTTTCCTTTGCTGTACAAAAGCTTTTGATCTTGATGAAGTCCCAGTAGTTCATTTTTGTCCTTGCTTCCCTTGTTTCCGGCGATGTTTCTAAGAAGAAGTTGCTACGGCTGAGGTCGAAGAGGTTGCTGCCTGTGTTCTCCTCAAGGATTTTGATGGATGCCTGTCTCATATTGAGGTCATCATCTATTTTGAGTCTATTTTTGTGTGTGGTGTAAGGAAATGGTCTAGTTTCATTCTTCTGCACGTGGCTGTCCAATTTTCCAACACCATTTATTGAAGAGACTGTCTTTTTTCCATTGGATATTCTTTCCTGCTTTGTTGACAATGAGTTGAACATAGAGTTGAGGGTCCATTTCTGGGCTCTCTATTCTGTTCCATGGATCTCTGTGTCTGTTTTTGTGCCAGTACAATACTGTCTTGATGATTCTAGTCATCATTTGTAATAGAGCTTGAAGTCTGGAATTATGATGCCACCAACTTTGGTTTTCTTTTTCAACATTCCTCTAGCTATACAGGGTCTTTTCTGGCTCCATATAAATTTTAGGATGATTTGTTCCATTTCTTTGAAAAACATTGATGGTATTTTGATAGGGATTGCATTAAATGTGTAGATTGCTCTAGGTAGCATAGACATTTTCACCATACTTGTTCTTCCAATCTATGAGCATGGAACCTTTTTCCATTTCTTTGTGTCTTCCTCAGTTTCTTTCAGGAGTACTTTATAGTTTTCTGAGTACAGATTCTTTGCCTCTTTGGTTAGGTTTATTGCTAGGTATCTTCTGGCTTTGGGTGTAATTGTAAATGGGATTGACTCCTTAATTTCTCTTTCTTCTGTCTTGCTGTTGGTGTATAGAAATGGTGATTTCTGTGCATTGATTTTATATCCTGATGCTTTACTGAATTCCTGTATGAGTTCTAGCAGTTTTGGAGTGGAGTCTTTTGGGTTTCCCAAATAAAGTATCATATCCTCTGCAAAGAGTGAGAGTTGGACTTTTTCTTTGCCGGTTTGGATGCCTTTTATTTCTTTTTGTTGTCTGATTGCTGAGGCTAGGACTTCCAGTACTATGTTGAATAGCAGTGGCGATAGTGGACAGCCCTGCCATGTCCTGACCTTAGGGGAAAAGCTCTCAGTTTCTCCCCACTGAGAATGATATTCGCTGTGGGTTTTTCATAGATGGCTTTTATGATATTGAGGTATGTCCTCTCTATCCCCCTACACTGTGAAGAGTTTTGATCAAGGAAGAATGCTGTACCTTGTCACATGCTTTTTCAGCACCTATTGAGAGGGTCATATGGTTCTTGTTCTTTCTTTTATTAATGTACTGTATCACAGTGATTGATTTGTGGATGTTGAGCCAACCTTGCATCCCAGGAATAAATCCCACTTGGTTGTGGTGAATAATCCTTTTAAGGTACCATTGGATCCTATTGGCTAGTATTTTGGTGAGAATTTTTTTTTTTTTTAAGATTTTATTTATTTGACAGAGAGAAACACAGCCAGAGAGGGAACACAAGCAGGGGGAGTGAGAGAGGGAGAAGCAGGCTACCTGCTGAGCAGGGAGCCCGATGTGGGACTCTATCCCAGGTCTCTGGGATCATGACCTGAGCCAAAGGCAGTGGCTTAACCAACTGAGCCACACAGGCACCCCAGTGAGAATTTTTGCATCTCTGTTCCTCAAGAATATTGGTTTAAAATTCTCTTTTTTTCCTCCCAATATCTCTTAAGAATATCCTTCCTGAAGCAGTAAAATTATTCATTTTTAAGAAATTTTGACTCTGAGCACACACCTTGTTATGTCCTTTGTGTCAAAAAAATATACACAAAGCACATTTGCAAATGTAAATACAATGGTTATCTTGATTGTTTGAATTGTGGATTGACCTGTGTGTTTTTCTCCTGGAGGACCATTTTCATTTGAGAGAATGACTGTCAGACGAACTCTGGTTATTCAGAGCTGGGCTTTTGGCAGACATTTTCTAAAAACAAAGTGATCTTGTTACTTCAGGGAAAACAACAGACGGTGTTTGTTGTCAATGATAAAATGTGAGTTTTTTTTTTTTAAAGATTTTTATTTTATTTGTCAGAGAGAGAGAGAGATGACAAGTAGACAGAGAGAGAGGAGAAAGCAGGCTTCCTGCTGAGCAGAGAGCCCGATGTGGGCCTCTATCCCAGGACCCTGAGATCATGATCTGAGCTGAAGGCAGAGGCTTTAACCCACTGAGCCACCCAGGTGCCCGATAAAATGTGAGCTTTAAGAAAAATCGGAACTCTGTACAATGTATCTTTGCCAAGGTGACTTGACAGCATCCACTTACAGGGGCTTCGGATGAGATCACTGGTGATACTACCAAATGTGATCCCTTGGTATTGCATAATGAAATATGTGAGCTTTTGGAAGATCTGCGAAAGTAGGGGAACAAAAAATGTCCAAATCAGTGCACATTAAAAATTTATGTGTGGGTTAAAGATCAAAGTACAGGGTAGACCCATGGATTTTAAGGAAACAAAGTATAAAAAGTAGATTAATATAGTTTCAGATTCCTTATTGTCTGTCAGATTAGTTACTCTGACAGATTAGCTAATCTGTCAGAACTACCATTTGTTGAGTTTTAGTGTAGTATTAAAGAATACCTACAATAATCTGAAAGGTCATTAAAGTGTTCCTTCTTTTTCTAACTTTGTATCTGTGTAAAGCTAGATTTTCTTCATATACTTCAACCAGAAATACTGAAGCAGAAACAAATGTGAGGACACATCTGTCTTCCATCAAACCAGGCATGAAAGATATTTACCAGAGTATAAAACAGCATCACCCTTCTCACTGTTTTTGCAAATATGATTATTTTCATTTAAAATATTGGTTCACATGGAATGGGCATATAATTGTTATCTAAAAATAACAATAGTTATTTCCTTTCCAATAGTGTAAATGTTGACAGGCATAACCCACGTGAGCAAAAACTCTCTGGGTCCCTAATTTCTTGAGACCAAAAAGATTCAAAGCTGCTATGCTACAATAGTCTTCCTAGAAAGAGTTGAAAAAGTTAACAGAAATATTTGAGTTTTGCAGGTACAATTGCTACTTCATGGTCTGATCCAGCCCGGGCAAAGTCATTTATTTCTAGAATGTGTGTGAGCTGTAAAATGTTATGCTCTTACATTGTCGAGTATCCATCCTCAATTTCTCAGTGTCCTTGAATTTACAAAAGCACATGAACATATTGAAGACTTTTTTTTTTTTTTAGATTTTATTTATTTATTTGACAGAGAGAAACACAGCTAGAGAGGGAACACAAGCAGGGGGAGTGAGAGAGGGAGAAGCAGGCTTCCCACCAAGCAGGGAGCTTGATGCCGAGCTCGATCCTGGGAACTCCAGGATCATGATCTGAGCTGAAGGCAGATGCTTAACGACTGAGCCACTCAGGTGCCCTCATATTGAAGACTTTAAGAAAGAAACCTGCTCACCCTTCTCTTTCCAAACTTACTAGAGGAGGAACTGGCATTCTGATTTATAATCATTTGGAAATGGTGTAGTAAGGAAATATTTTGGGTTTTCTCCACATGTAATTCTTTTGTAGTTCTTTATTTTGCTGTTCTTGTGATGTGCATGATTATCTTGGTTTGTATTAGCGTTGTTATTCTTAGCATGTTCTGTGTTTCATTTTGAATATTTCCAAAATTCATTAAAGTTCAGAAAATAACGTAACAAAGTCTATGAAGATGTCGTTCAGGCTCCACAGAGGTTCAGTTGGAACATTTGCTTAGTTCATACTCTCCAGAGGTACAAAACAAAGAGGGAAAGGGATAATAGATCTATTTGTCTGAAATCTTTTTATTTTTCCTTCCATATTTGTTCCTGAGATTTGTTTATGTTGAAACATGTGGATGTGGTTAACTTAAAAATGCTTTTGAAGTATTCTGTTGTATGAATAGAATCCTCAGGTTCTTGCCTTCTTTATAATACTTAAACATTTTAAACCCCATAGTGAAGTCTGAATGTGTCTGGAAGAAAGATAGAAATATTTCTCTTCCTCATCAAAATGGCTGCTTAAAATTTTGCCAAAGCCATGATAGCCCTTTGTATTTGAGTTTTTAGATACCATGGAGTTGCAAACATTGGCAACTGGGTTTTTGGCTTACTTTTGTATGTTTATTCTAAGTAAGCCATTTACTGATATAAGTTATAGTGAACCAACTTAGTGTTTTAAATTATTTTCAGCATGCTTCTTTATGTACTATAGCATAAAAACACTTTGAATCCAGTAGAATTCCCAATCATCTCCCTGTACTTGTTCATGGGAGAAGTAGATAATATTTAGGGAATGATTGACATGAAGTCGGTGTATGTTATGGACTGAATGTTTGTGTCCCTTCTGAAATTTATATGTTGACGCTCTAACCAATGTGACTATATTTGGAGGTAGGGCCCAGGAGGTGATGAAAGGAGGTCATAGCTGTCTTGCCCTAATCTGATAGAGTGTGATCCTTCTATAAAGAGGAAGGGACACCAGAGCCCTCTCCCTCTACCATTGAGGATGTTATGAGAAAGTGACCATCTGTAAGCCAGGAGAGAACGTTCACTAAGAACCAAATTTCCTGGTACCTCGATCTTAGACTTTCTAGTCTCCATAACGGTGAAAAATAAAAATCTGTGATATTTCATAATGGGAACCCAAGCTGGATATTATAACTTCTGTATTTTAATGGAAATACGGAGCATTGGAGCATTGTAATTTTAAGGAGCCATCAAAATGAGAATTTTCATGGATTTTGTATGTATTCTGTGTCTCTGAATCAGTGAAGTAAGGAATGAATGCTGGATTGATTATTGCTGTTATTGAGTGGTTCCCCAGAATGGAGCTGAGTCACTCAGTGTGGCCTAATGAGTCCATCCACTCTTCTTACTATAACTGTTGATGAATTAGTTTATCCCTGCACATTGTTACCATCACACTCTTCAAGGTGAAGAAATGGACCGGCCAAGAGTCACACATTCAAACTTGATCTACACACCCAGTGTTCTTTCTTGGCCACACTGCCTTTCAGTTTCAAGATTCTATCCCCAATCATTTTATTGGTATCACCCTAAAGGGTGCTCTGATCTCAGGGAAGCTTTGTGAGAAGAAAGGGAACAAGAGGAGCTGAATGACATTTAATCGACCCAAAATCCTCTGAAAATTCCAAAGGCGATGTTAGGTGGAGTGAAGTGTACTCACAGTTAAGTAGCTTCTAGGAAGTGGCTTATCAAGCTGAGAAAGTAGAAGGTAACTGCTCAAATGAGAAAGTGGCTTGGCATAGTGTTCTTAGATGACAGTCTATCAGTCAAGGTCCTGGAAGAGCATCACTCTCTGGTTGGGTGTTTGATGGGAATTTCTAGGCGGTCCTGGAGAGGGTTTTGGAAAAGCAATGAAGTATGGCATGGTACCCCGAGGAATATTAAGAGCACGGAGCTGTTACTACCCTACACATGAAGGGTAACATGCAAGGAGCAGTTACAGGAACCCAGAGAGAGAATTATAGCGGGGTAGTCTCCTTATAGGAGTTTTGACCTTCATTGGAGAGTCACAGCTGTCCACGACAGCCTCATTCTACACCCACCCTCTGCTCTCTACAAAGTAAGAGGTGGGAGCAGTGGCTTAATCCAGCCCAAGCCAAAGGGCAAGAAAGTATCAATGCCTGCCTGCACAAGTGAGCATACCCATGTTGGAGAAGGGTGGAGAGAGGATCCAGGTCGGTCCTTCCTTGTTGTGGTCTCCCAGAACCTGATGGTCTGGCCTGATGTCTTCACACACCGCTCACTGTGCTGAGCTACACTGAGCAATGGGCCAGTGACCATTCGTGCTGTTAAAGAAAAAAAAAAAAAAAACTTTCAGTGACTCCTGGTATGGGTGGTAAGGCAGGTTGATCCAGGAGCGTCACATCAGGTATAGGGCCCCCTGCAATGGGATTTCACAGTTGGCATGGGCAAGTGGGAATTCTCAGCCAAGGAGTAGGTGGGCTATGTGGATGGAAGATCACTAAGAAGAAACCTCACAGGGGAGAGGGATTCTGGCTCAACTGTCTTAGGAGGATTCTTGCTGAAGGTAAGCCAGGAGGTCAGACATCTCCTGGGGGATGGTGGGGAGAAGCAGAATGTGGTCAGATACGGAGGGTGGTCAGATATTGAGGAGAGGGGAGGTTCTGGTTAAGCTGACTTAGCAGGATTCTTGCTGAAGGTGGATTTAATAAGGAAGTGCACACGTGGGCCTTGAAGAAGGCTCAGGAGCCCCACTCACATTTGAATCTCTGTGGGTGCTATAGGGTGTGGCCTGGTATTCTTCCTCAAGTCAAATGCTGTCTGTCTGTTTGTTTGTTTGTTTGTTTGTTTATCTTAGACCGAGAGAGGGAGAGAGTGTGAGTTCACATGGGGAAGGGACAGAAGGAGAGGGAGAAGCAGACTCCCTAATGAGCAGGGAGCCTGATGCAGAGCTCAATCCCAGGACCTTAAGGTCATGACCTGAGCCAAAGGCAGATGTTTAACAACTGGGCCACCCAGGCGTCCCAAATACTGTCTTTTCACAGAGACCTCAGCCATCTCCCCAGCTTGAGCACCACCCATTTTCACCCCCAACGGGACCTACTCACTGTCTTCTTTTGTTCCCCTGTTTCATTTCCTTCATGTACCTTCTGGGTTCTTGGGTCATTATCACGCTTACCTTTTTTATCCCCTGAACATTGAAAGCTTGGTGAGAGCAGAGCCTTGTCTATTTTCTTCCCTGCCCCAACCCCAGCTCCTGGAAGAGTGTTCAGCATAGAGGAGACTCTGGAGGTCGATTTGCTGAGTTCAATGAATGAGTGAATGAATGAATGAGTGGAGTGTTTTGGGTGTGCAGTATAAAGCCCAACTTATATAAAGTCAGGAGTAACAAGTTGGAAGGCAGCACGTGGGTAAGATAGCCCAGGGCTGTGGCTAAGATAGGTGGTTTTCCCTAACAGAGAGTCCAGTTATGTCTTTGTGCCATCTTTGCTGAATTTACTGGCCCCAGGAGTCCACTGAACAGAGCCTTTGATGAACCCACCATTTCAACCATGCTGACCTTGGTGCCTGTTGAGAAGGATTAGCTGGACGTCTTGACAGGGAGCAACACATGTTCTTATTCTCAGTGAGAATCTCAGAAACATCAGGGACTAAGTCAATTTCATGCTTTTTGGAGAAAGTTTAACAGTTTAGGTGATAGTCTTTTTTCATCCTCTACTACTTAACCATCCATATTGTTCCTGTACTAGAGAGTTTATAATCTTGGTTCTTTTGACGAGTGTTTTGAACATTTTTATTACATTTTTGCAGGTCAAGAGGATCCCATGTGCCCCATTTGCTATAGATGCAGAGACCACAATTTATCCTACTACCCCTTTTTAATGCCAAGCTAAGCTTCTTCCAACAATTTACATTTCTGTTTGTCCAGGGAAATTCTTCTTTCTCCTCTTTTACTTATAGCTCTTTCAGAAATGAGTACTTCTGAATTTTGTGATTCACAAAAATAAGTTTCCCCTTTAAAAAGAATTGTATTTTAAATGTGGGGATTCCTGCCCCATTGAAAATGTTTAAGGAAAGTAGGAAAAGTACATTCATTAATTAGGATCGATTGAGGCTGAGCCCTATTCTGGATACTGGCAATAACATAAAGAATGAGAAAGACCTGGTTTAGGCTTCATGGAGCTTCTTTGGAGGGGGAGGGACAGATTTAGAAAAAAACAAAACCAAAACCAACATCAACAACAACAAAATGGACAATAAATCGTTGTAACTTGTATAAGGTAGCACATTGCTTGGGGCCTTACCTTAGAGGCAGTGTTCATGAGGGACAATGCTAGGGTGAGGGGATAGGGTGGACAGAAGGCAGTCAGTTGGGGTAGGACACTCCAGACAAGGGAAAAGGGCCAAGTCCTTGAGTGAGGGAGGGGGGACTGGTACCCTGTGCGGCAGGGAATGGAGGCCAGCGTAGGCGATAAGCCGTGAGCTGTGCTGAAGCGGGACAGAAACGCAGGACCCTGCAGGGCATGGTGAAGACTTTAGGTTTCCATCTAACTGCAGTGGGATGCCTTTGACAGTTTTAAACCAGAGAGTGATATATCTTTCCCACTTTAAGTGATGTTTGCCCATCCGTGCTGAGTGGCTCAGAGGTAGAAGTGGCAAATGGAGGGTTAAGTTAGTTAGAAGGCTGTGCAAGCTTGGGCTACCTAAGACCACAGTGGTGGTTGTGGCTATGGAGAGAAGTAGGTGAGTTCACAGTGATAGATCTTAGACATGGAGTTAACCAGACCTGCTGAGGACTGAGATTCAGGGGTTGTGGGGAAAAAGAGTATTCACTACAACTCTTAGTCTCTGGCAAGAAGACATTATAGTGTACTGGCCATTAAGCTAGAATGCCTGCGTCTTCATTCCATCTGAGATTGTTATTAGCACTCTGACCTCGCAAAGTTAACGTCTTGGTGCCTTGGTCTTCTCCTCTATGTAATGGAGATAAAAAATATATTCCATAGGAATGCTGTGAGCTTCACAAGAGGTGTTTAGTAGCTGACTTGCTTACTGGCCCATAATATGCATTGAATACATGCATATTATGTTTGGATACTCCTAAAACACGAAGATTGGGTAGGGGTTTGAGGAGTAAGGTACAGTCTTGAGGGAAACCATCGAGAGTTCCATGGTTGACAGTCATTTGAAATTGTTGGAAATACAAGTGCAGACATCAGTTAGATGGTGGACTCACAAGGTAAGCCCAGAGGGGAGGAGAGAAAGATAGGTTGAAGTTAGAAAATTGCAAGTCATCAGCATGAAGATGGTTTTGAAACACATGTAAGAAGGTGGCCCTGTGGTGGGGAGAGAGGCGAGACCCCGGGCTAATCCCTGGGCTCAGCCAGAGGAGAAGAAGCCTGCAAAATGGACTGAAAAGAGCATCTGTATGGGAGGAGGAAAACTGGGAGAGAATAAAAGGTAAAAGAAGGCATGAGCAAGGGAGTAAACATCTGTATTTGGAGCACTGCTGAAAGGTCTAGAAAAGTGTCCTTTGGGTTGGTGACATGGACATCAATGACTACCTGACAAGGACAGTTTCAGCAGGCATGGGGTAGGAGTGGGGCGAGGAAGTGGGACAGCAGGTGGAGACCCCTCAGCAGAGGGCTCTTGAAGCGGCGTGGCTGGGCAGACAGGCGGAGGGGAGATCTTTTGCTGTGTTTTTTGTTAGTTTTTAATCTCAGCAAGGGAGCACCTCGAATGGAAACTTCCCATTAGAAATTGAGAGTTGGAGGAGGCAGGAGACAGGCAGAGAATGACCAAGGAAGTGAAATCCTTGTGGAATGATGGGGTCGGCATCCAGAGTAAAGAGGCTGGTTGTTAGTGAGAGGAAGTCTCAGTGCTCACGAGAAGCAACAGTGGAGTGGGAATGTGGGCTTGGGGTGGTAAGAGGAAGGATTTGTATTTAGTTGCTGTTTTCTGCCTGAAGTCTGAGGTAATGCTGTGCACCACAAGTGAGGGCAGATGAGCTGGGCGAGTTGTGAGGTGAAGGGAGCTCCAAAATAGCCATCTTGAGAAGTGGGCAAGAGTGTGCAGGAGAAAAGACAACAGGCTTGTTGGCTGGCTGGAGTCCTTGTTGTAGGTTTGAGAATCTGAATATAAATACAAACATGACATTTGATGGCATCATTTTCTCCTGCGGTATTTGATCCTGCTGTGAATCTTAAACGGTTCAATGTAACGATATCCCTGTGGAGTTCAAGTTCAGGAATCGAATTAGGAGAAAGAATATACTTGTCTAACGGTGGCGGTTGCATTCATGGGAGCTACTGGTAAGATTTAAGAAGAGCTGACTCTCCTTTCATGATGCGAGATTGTTCTAAGAACCACTTGCAAAATGGTATTGACCCTGAGCGGGGATTGGAGACAAGTGCCTTTTGGGAGGGACACTGAGCACCTGCACGGCTGGGCTCATGGTTCTGGCTGAAATGAGACAGCATGCGGAGGGGATGGCTTCCAGCAGCAGTCACTGAAGTGGTCAGAATGTTCCAGAAGGGGCCACCGTGACTGAAGACCGCAAGGAAAAATACCCTAGATTGATTATTTCCATACTAATTTCTTTCCAGACTGGGAATCATACCTGTGTGTGTCACACCGACTGACACTGCTTTTAATTCACTTGACATTGGCTAGGTACCATCAGATGAGCTTCCTGAGAAGGTGTGTGGAGGTCTTTGTAGTATGTCCCTACCTGCGAGCACGTGTGTGGGTGGGTGGGTGGGTGAGCACACTTGTTTTCACCTTGGGGGAGTCTAAAGCAGCTGTTTTCAGAACAACGCTTTTGCCTAGATGGACAAAACCAGATTGATCCAGTTGGTTCTGAAAACAAGGGAGTGTTTCTAAATATGTTATGCCCTCAGATTACCTGTGCAGGAAGCTTTTCTGCACCAGGGCTGGGTCACTGTATTCTGAATTATGTTCTAATCCGCTGTTTCCACTGTGGCAGGCAGATCCCATGCTCCTGAGAATGTGTGTCTTTATTTGAGAGAGCAGCGCTGTTATGTGAAGTAGCTTTGAAATGTGATCCCTATGACTCTGAAATGGACCAGTGAAATCAATGATTTCTACCTTTTCGGAGATTGAACTTCTTCCTCTGTGAAAGGACAGGGTTCATACATGGGCTCTGTTCTTTAACTTTAAATAGGAGCTAAAATTCATTTTAGCTCATTTTTGGAGACTTTTATGATACCTGTTGAGGGGACTGGACGCACCCTGGAAGTGGGTTGTTGATTATTTAGACTACCAGGCCATCACTAACGCATGTACTGAAGTAGGAGGTTGTACGCACAGAGAGGGCTACGAGCTCCTTCACCGGGGCTCTATCTTTCCATCTGGGCTGCTGCAAGAAAACAGACTGGGCAGCTTATAAACACCAGAAATTTACTCTTTACAGTTCTGGAGGCTGGAGGTCAGAGATCAGGGCACCACTGTGGTTGAGAGAGGGCCCTCCTCCTGGTCACAGACTTCTCACTGTATCCCTAACATAGAGAAGGAGGAGCTGGGGTGGGATGGGGGAGGGGGGCAAGTCTCTGTGGGGTCTCTTTTATAAGAGCATTAATCCCATTCACCAGGGTTCCAGCCTCATGAGCGAGTCACCTTCCAAAGTTCCCCTCGTGAGTTAGAATTTCAGTGTCTGAATTGGCAGGTGACAGGAACATTTATGCCACAGAAGGCTCTGAACACCTGTGGGAAGAAAGGGCAGCTTTCCTTTCCCTTCCTTTCCGAAAAGCACGTTTTCTTTTCTTTGGTAATGACAGGCTCTGTCTTTGAAAGGAAAACTGTTTACCTGTTATGAAAATAAATAGACCTGGATTCCAGCCTTGGCTCTCTCATTTAATAGCTGTGAGACCTCAAGCTCACATTCCGTTGGAAGCCTGTAGGATTGTTGTATAGCTTACAGGAACCTCCCAGATGGGAGAATGTCCTGCCCATCTATCAGTGCTACTCAGCAATTGTCCTTATCCCTAGTCACTCGACTCTTCTGTTTCACTTACTAGTTTCTCTCATACCCTGAAACTTCATCTGTCATCACAAAGGAAATGGGAAGTATGAACTCCCCAGGTTCCTAACTCCCTGCCCACAAATGATCCTCACTGTCTCTGTTCCTTTCCGCCCTTTCCCTGGGGGTTGTTCCCTTCTGATGCAGTGAGCCTGCCCTTACTACCTCACAGGCTTACAAGTCCTTGAAGACCTTGTTCTGTCATTTATCTCTCTGCCTCTGTTACCAACAACCTGTCAGCTTCGCTGTCTCCTTCCTGTCATGTCATCAAACCCAAGTCCCTTCTACTTATACAATATGTGTCTTTTGGTTCCTAAAGCCTGAGATGTAGGGACATACTTGATTTTTTTTTTTTGAATCTCTCATTTCCAAATCCAGTTAATCAGTAAATGCTCACTTTCTCTTTTCTCTCTCCATTCCTCCAGCCACTTCCCTAATTTGAGCTCTTGTTGTCTATTATGAGGACATAGCAATCATCTCTTAGACAGTCTTCTCCAGTCTTTCTCCTATGGCCCTTCCATCCATAACCCCTAGAACGGAGAGAAGTGGGAGTCAGGTGACTTCCTAAGACAGTGCTTTTCAGCCCATGCTCTGGCAAGACTGTCAGCATCGGCTTCACCTGGGACTTGTTAGAAATGCCAATAATCTCACCCCACCCCGGGGTCTACTGGATGGAAGAGCTGTGCGTGCTGGGGAGGTGCTCATCAGTCCGTTTGGCAAACCTCTCCTCCAGGTGATTCTAATGATCTAAACTCTGAGTACCACTGTTCTCCAGTTTAATCAAGGGGCAAAGAAGCAAAGACAGGGAAGTGGCGGCTGGGAGGTCCAGCCGTGTGTGCACCAGTGCTCAGTTCGACAGCACGCTTCAAAGACGTGGTTTTGGCGGTGTCGTATCCTAGCTGTCAGCCTGCAACGAGGCGTACAGTTTCTTGGATGACTTCCTGCAGGTGCTCGTGGTGGACCATCACAGCAGTAGAATCCAGGTGAGTTTCTTTCCTTAGCATTTTCCAGTCGCTCTTAGAGGTTCACTTTTGCTTGAAAGCATTGGCCAGTGCTTGGAGTTCTGAGAACGAATGACCTCTTGGCTTGTAGCTGAGTCATCTCCCTAAAGCTCTGTGACAGCTGAAGTCTCACTGCTACCGGGACTCTTGTGCCCCAAACTTCTGTGGCTCTGACCCTTGTTTCAGCTCACTCTGACCACCCCCGGGTACATGGCATTTGAGTGGTATTGGAGGGTAAAGCAGGAATTCCACAAGTGAGGAGTCAGGCTAGTTCAGGCTGAAGGAGCGTTTGAAACAAAGATGAGGCATGAAATCGCAAGATGTGTTAGGTGACCAACAAAAGTAGGACGGTGTTTGCCCCGGGGAAGGCACGAGATGGAGAACAGAGCTTGTCACAAGTCCTGTGAAGCCCACTGAGGAGTCTGGACATGATTCGGGAGATGTGTCATGGCCTGGTAATCATGGCGATGCCCAAAGAGTCCTAATGTTAGAAGTGTTCGGTCACATGTTGGTGTCTCTCAGCAGTTTTATTTTCTGGCCAAAGACATGGAAAGGCGTGCCGTTTGTGTCTGTCAATTCACAGCTGAGCTGAATGGGGCTGATAAGTCTCCCTGAGCTCCTGTCTGGGGTGGGGCAGTAGCAGCGGCGACTCCCTCAACCCGCAAGGCTCCAGTATGAGACCGGCTGGTGAGGCCTGCATGGGGCTGGTCGTTTTTTGCTCTTTCTCAGGTGTTGACATTGGCTCTCCAGGTGTGGGACTCTAGTGGGGACATAGTAACTCAGGGATGTGGGAGCTGAAGACAAACATGTGGGTGTGCAGAAGCCCTTGAAATGAGGCTGGCTCCTCCTGGAACATTCCCCCACCTTGGCTCATGCACCTTGACTTCTCTTACTAGGGGAATGATTTTGATCTTCCAGGGGAAGCATCGTGATTTATTAAACAATTGCTAGGTCCCTATTACATGCCTGGTTTTGAACAGGCACCAAGACCTTCTCCATGAGCTGGGGAATGTCTGCCTTCTTAACTGGCTGCAAAGCTCGCTATCCCTATAGGTGACCAGCATGAGCCTGTGCCATTAATTTAGCCTGTGGCTGCTTTGACTCTGGAGTGATAATAAAGAACTTGGTGAGCAAGCTCTGGCAGAAACCGCCCAAGCCCAGAGAGGAACCTCGCATACCTGCCTCTGGTTAAAATAGATTTATTTGATCAGGTGCAAAGATGGGCTGCTCAGCCCTGGGTTTAAAGTCTAAGAGAGAGACTTATGAATGGGAGAAGGTGGTGCGCATTGCCCTTGGTGGCTGTTTTAAATGGAGTCATGTCAGGTCTTTTTTGTTGCTTCGTTTCCCTTCGTTGTATGTTGGGAGATGACAGGAAGAAACAAGTCATCTTTTGACTTGTACAGCAAGGCGCTTCTGCCTGCACCGATAATAAACAAGGGCAGGATGGCGTGAGGTCCCAGCAATGCGGCTCAATCACTCCCTGCAATTACTGTGTCTTATTGATAACTTGGAGCTCTAGCCAGCGAATGCCGTCTCTGGAACAAAGCCTGTCACAGATCAGACTGAATCCATTAAAAAGCTTTGATTAACATGTCCCTGGGGTGTGCTGTGGAAACTTTTGACGCCAAATGACTGACTATTGCGGCTCCTTTAGAATCGTCCCCCCGCAATACTCTTGTGTTTTAAGCTAGTGCACAGTTTAAATTAAAAAGCGGCAATGACTTTGCGTGACCTAAATACGAACCACTTCTAATCAGGGTGGGATTTATCAACTGCTTGCAGATTAAGTGTTCGGAGAGGCAACAATTAACCTTATTGTGTGGTGGCTAATAATAATTATATATATATATATATTATACGTAGGCTGTGTATATAATTGTGTACTCTTTCATTCTTGAACGGGGCCCGAGAAAGGGTCGTCGTTAATGAGCTTAATTTAGTGGATACAAAGCTTTGTGTTCATCCTGAGCGGAAAACAAATTTTGTGTTCGAGGAGCCCCAAACCACTCTCCCTGGTGCTTTTTTTATTGGTCTCTGACATGGATGCTGTAATGAACTGCAGCCTTTTGAAGCAAAGATGAAGCTCAGTCTTCAAACCACGGAGTCCTTAGGAGCAGGGACCTGCCTGTTTCCACACAAATCTCTCCCTTTCATCCTAGGGGGGAAATTCAATCTCCATCGACCCTGTCGGTATGATGTGTGTGCGTGGGTGTGTGTCTGTTTCTTTATTGTTACCATACACCCTCCTAAAATATAAGCATTGAATGGTTACATTTCAGAACTGTCATGATGTACATTAGACAATAAAATATGATTCTCTTAGATGCCGTAAAAAGACACTGTGGAAACCTCCGAAAGAAGGAGGGTACCTACCCTATGGCTCTTCATAGTATTTTAACATCTCTGAAATTGGTGCAAGCAAAAAGTGCTTTTGTTGGCAAGATCCTTAGAAATCAAACCAAAAATGGAAGAGGATTGCTGAGGGACTGCAGTTGCCCTTGGGATGAAGGGTGGGGCAGGGGCTGTGCTTCCCACCTAACTGGGTAAAGATGGCCTTGTCTCCTCTACTGCCCTTCGAATGAAGTCCAGCTCTCGTTCTGAGGCTAACATCTTACCACCCACTGCGAGCTCGGGGTACCACCATCTTTCCTCATTGTATGGTACTGTATAGCTACAGAATGGAAATCTAGGATGAAGGAAATTTTTGATCCTTTTTTTTAAAAAGGAATTTCTAATTTGGCATATGCAGAAAGACAGTGGCGGGCTCTGGGAAGTAGGGAGCTCCTGGATGTTCTTGCAGGCTAGGTGATTTGCATCAGGTGAGAGTTGGGGATGACATCATGGGTGCGCCTGATGAGGTCTGACATTTAGGAAAGTGCCAATTAGCTAAATTAGAGATCAACACATTTGAGATGTTCTTCTAGAGAATTGGAAATGTTTTCTCTTTGTTTCCTTCAAACCCCACTAAAACCTCAGCAGGATATAAGCTTGATGAAGTTATGTATCTTGGAGTTTTGTTGATGGCTAAATCCCTGCCTTTAGAACAGTATAAGCATCCAGTAAACACCCATCAAACAATTGCTGAATGAATTAGTACTTTTTAATATTTTCATTTGCACTGGCTTCCCAGTAAAGAAGAGCTTTTGACCCATTGTTCCCAGAAGGAGCAAACAATGCTTGTTCCTTCTTCTGAACTTGTCTCCTTATGGGGTTGTTAGGCATCCTTGTCTCTTTGAAGTGTGCCTCTTACCTGGGCATCCTTGTGAATCTTGGATGTCTGCTGTAGATATTCATTCCAGGAGCAGTGTATTTGCTTTTAACAAAAGTAGACCCTTGGCATGTCGAGGACAGCCAACCATGAGTTCACCCACCACTGGGGAGCCCAGTAGTTGTTTATTTTAGGTTCTGTTCCATACCTTCTATTAATAGAATGTTTCTGACAGCCTAGGGTAAATGGAGGTCAACGTATAGTAGAACCAATAGGAGAGTGACTATCTTTTTGAGCCCTGTCTTCCAGTCAGGTTGGTTTCTGACCTGGTTATTTCTGACTGACCTCCTCCCCAGTGATCTGAAGTACCATCTGCCCTCAAAAAGAATAGCATCTGATGTGAGCCAAGCATGGGACTGGTTTGGAAAAACCCTTGTTGGAGAAGAATGGAAAGGTGGATGAAGAGCAGTGACCCATGAATTCACAAGACAGGACATCATCCTCAATGCCATAATTTGTTAAGATGCTCTGATAGTCCACTGTGTTTTGTCCTTGGTTTTTGAAAATTCATTTCTCCTTCTCATGCTTCCCTTGCATGTGGTTTTCTAATTCTACCACTTCCCAGATAAGGAAGTTATCCAAAGACCTGAGAGAAAAGTACTCTACAAAAACAAAGGACATTTTTTAGTTTTCCTGTAAGAAAAACTGGGGGAAACCCAACTGTTCCCAGTAAGAGATATGAAAATTATGATTTTCTAGTAAAATATTCCTATACCAGATGATTACTGAAAAGGCAAATAACAAGAAAGAGAAATGTGTATGGGAAGATGTACAAAGAGAAAAAGTATAAAACCTGATGCAATAAGAAAATACAGGTTACAACTCTATATTCATACCCATGTCCAAACCCCACATCCATATATACATAAAAGAAAATATAGAGAATATATATATAGAACATAGGTGTATAGAATATATATAGAACATATAAACATATGGAATATATTATTTTATAGTACATATATATGTCTGTAAAGGAGAATATGTGTGATATGTATATAGATATAGATATATAGATATAGAAGGAAAGGGGCACTGATAAAACATCCCAAATGTGAATTTTCATGGAAGTGAGAAAGGTCCACAAACATTATTTCCTAGGACATTCTCAGATGTTCTCATGACAAGTTCATGTGGTAGATATTAGCATCCCTGAGGTCTTACCCATTGAGATACTGACCTTCAGAGAGGCTAAATAACCTGCCTATTCAGGGAGGTGGAAACCAAGTGGGAATTCCATTGCAGATTGGTTTGAAGCCAAAATCGAACTCTACATTTCTACAAAGAAATGAATGTTCATTGGGTTATTCTTTTCTGCAAATTGGCATAAAATGGCAATTTCAAAAATGTGGTTTGAGAGATTGCTTCAGATATGAGTGGATCATGAGTTAGCATTTATGTTATACCAATACACTGGAGGCAGATAAAAAGTGATGCGCTTATGAGTTTAATTTCCAATTGAGGGAAAAAAGACGTTAGTGATACGGTAGATAAAAATCTCTCGCAGGCAATTTGACTTTTTTTCTCTTCTTCAGCATAAAACACAAGGAAATGAACTGTGCTAATGGACTTCATGGTGCTCTTTGGGCTACAGGGCACAGGCTCATCTTTGGGTGGATTAATAGTAATCATTTAAATATTACTGCTAACTTGATCCTGGGAGGTGAGCAAGCATGGGCTCTTTGATTCCATTCTAATTATTAGCCCTCTCTGATTGAGAACTTTAAAGTGAGAAGTCTATATACTCGTAAACAAGACTCCCCACCCATCTCTTCTCTACATCACTGTTCACGAGGATGTAAATAATTTTAATATTTTAACTTAAATTTTTAATACCACATTTTGATCATGAAAATCCTTTTCTTACTGATGGGATGTGTCTTGTCATTTCAAAAACTGTAACATGTGCAAATTAAGTTCATTTTCTAAGCTAGGTATTAAGACAGTGGCAGTGTTTGGCATATTCCAGGGAATCATAATTCCTAATGTGTACTATATGACATTGGCAATGAGTATGACGCACATCCTGGGGTAATGCTACACTTGGTTTGGTAGACCATTTGGCCCAGAGGGGTTGGTGGACCTACTTAGAAAAGTCTGAGCATTGAGGCTCAGCTCTCCAGTTGAGTCTGGCTCTGCTGTGGTGTAAGCCTATGAAAATTACCCAAGTTTTTAGAACGCAGTTTTGCCCTGCTATAAAGTGGGGATGACATCTGCCTTCCGAGGATGGGAATTTATAATACATGTGAAGGATCTGGGATAATAAGTTGTCCTTATTAGTTATACGCAATACTAGTACCACCTGTTCTCAAAACGCTGCCCCCAGCCCGGCAGCATCAGCTCCGCATGGTAGAAAGGTGAATTCTTGGGCTCCAGCCCAGACCTTCTGCATCAGAAACACTGTGGGTAGAGGTTAGCAATTTTTGCTTAAAATGCCCTCCAGGTGATTCTGAAGCTTGCTGCGATTTGAGAACTCTTTTGGCAGAGCAGGCAAATGTGGAGCCCTTATTTGGAAAATGGGGTAAAAAAAGTATACCTATCCTAGAGGGCAGTTGTGAAAAGTTTCTAAAAGTGCTTGGCACTTGGTATACATCTGAGAGATGGAGATAACATGCTGGGGAGAGTATGTGAGGGAAATGTTCTTAGGTGGGCAGAATACTGTAGCTATTAGGTGCATGGGTTTTGGACTGAGACAACTGTATTCAAATCCCAGCTCTGCCGCATGGAAGCTATTGCTCTAGGGAAAGTGTCCTTCCCTAGGTCTCCGTGTCATTATCTGTAAAATGGTAATAGTAATAGCATCTGCCTCTGGTAATGGATATGGTACATGCTAAGTAAGGTGTATTTGATGTAAATGTTTGTTAAGAATTTTCTGCTGGACTCCTGGGTGGCTCAGTGGGTTAAAGCCTCTGCCTTCGGCTCAGGTCATGATCTCAGGGTCCTGGGATTGAGGCCTGTTTGAGCTCTCTGCTCAGCAGGGAGGCTCCTTCCTCTGCTCTCTCTGCCTCTCTCTGCCAAATTAATAAATAAAATCTTTTTTTAAGAAAAAGAATTTTCTGCAAATAGAAATCATCTAATTGAATGCCACATTGTCACCAAAGGTTTTTACTTTTTTTAAAGAATTATTTATTTATTTGAGAGCGACTGAGTGAGTGCATGGGTTTGTGTGTGTTGGGGAGGAAGAGAGAATCTCAAGCAGTCTTCTTGCCGAGCGCGAAGCCCGACCCGGTGCTCAATCTCAGGCCCCTGAGATCATGACCTGAGCCAAAACCAAGAGCCAGACACTCAACCAACGGAGCCATCCAGGAGCTCTGAGATTTTTATGTCTTAAAATGGTCACAGTAAATCATCTCATCATCGATTCTTGCTTACTTCTGAAGTTTCAGTACATGTCTGTAACTTTTTTTTCATTTTTGTTTTTGCTTTTTTTAACTTTAAGAGCACAAAATAGCCCGTGACTTTCAACGCAGTTAATCTGGGCATTTATTTTTGCGTTCTATTTAGAAAGCAATATCGGTGTCTCTGCCCACTCCTCCCTTGAAGGTATGATCAGCAGCTGCCATTCTGTAGGAGGGGTCACTCTGTGCGCCCATCTCTTGGTGAAGGGCAACTCAGGGTACACGGCTATTTTTAGTGTGGTACCCTACCGAGTTCCAAGTTTTCACCTGAGGCTTTGTCCTTCAAGACAGATCCTTCAGCTACGCTGGAAAACCTTTCCCCAAAGGCTCTGATGTGCATCCTTAACAAATCTGCCTTCAGTAGTCTCCCTTACTTTCTTTCAGCAGGTCTGAAGCTCGCTGCCTGCTACTCTTCTCCACTGTACGCGCCGGGCTCTGAGCCTTCTTTGTTTCCATC
>PITA01027776.1:0-20418 GCA_004023965.1 Spilogale gracilis | reverse complement strand
GGCCATCTCCATAACATGCAAGTGCAAGGTGGAGCCGCAACAACTGATGTGGAAGCTGCAGCAACTTATCCAGAAGGTGTAGCTGAGATAATTAATGAAGGTGGCTGCCCTAAACAATAGATTTTCAATGTACACAAAACAGCCTTCTTTTGGAAGATGATGCCACCTAGGACTTTCATAACTGGAGAGGAGAAATCAATGCCTGGCTTCAAAGCTTCAGAGGAGAGGCTGACACTCTCATTAGGGGTAATGTAGTGGGTGACTCTAAGTTGAAGCCAGTGCTCATCTACCATTCTGCAAATCCTAGGGCCCTTCAGAATTAGGCTAAATCTACTTACCTGTGCTGTCTACATGGGACAACAGAGCCTGGCTGGCAGCGCATCTGTTTATAAGATGCTTACTGAATACTTGAAGCCCACTGTTGAGACCTAGTGCTCAGAAGAAGAGATTCCTTTCAGAACATGCATTACTGCTCATTGACAGAGCATCTGGTCACCCAACAGCTCTGACGGAAATGTACAACAAGATGAATGTTGTTTTCATGGCTACTAACACAGCATCCATCCTGCAGACGGTGGATCAAGGAGTAATTTCAACTTTCGGGTCATCTTGTTTAACAAATACCTTTCACAAGGCTATAGCTGCCATAGGTAGTGATTTCTCTGATGGATCTTGGCAGTGTAAATTGAAAACCTTCTGGAAAGATTACACCACTCTCGATGTCATTAAGAATGTTGTGATTCATGGGAAGAGGTCAAAATACCAACATTCACAAGGGTTTGAAAGAAGTCAATTCCAGCCCTCATGGAAGACTCTGAGGCATTCAAGACTCTCCAGTGGAGGAAGTAGCTATAGATGTGGAAATGGCAGGAGGACTAGAACTAGACATGGAGCCCGAAGATGGGACTGAATTGATGCAGTCTCATGATAAAACTTGATGGATGAGGAGTGCCTTCTTATGGATGAGCCAAGAAAGTGGTTTCTTGAGGTGGAATCTTCTCCTGGTGAGGATGCTGTGCAGACTGTTGAAATGACAGCAAAGGATTCAGAATAGTACATAAACTTAGTTGGTACAGCAGCCACAGGGTTTGAGAAGATTGACTCCAGTTTTGAAAGTTCTTCTGTGAGTAAAATGCTGTCAAACACCACATGCTGCAGGGAAATCCATTTGCAAAAGGAAGAGACCATCGATGCAGCAAATTGAAAAACAGTTTCACTGTTGTCTTTTTTAAAGAAATTGTCAAACCACCCAACATTTAGCAACCACCATGCCCATCAGTCAGCTGCCATCAACATCCAGGCAAGACCTTCCATCAATAAAAAGATAATGCTTTGCTGAAAGCTCAGTTGGTTATTAGCATTTTTTGGCAATAAAGTGTTTTTAATTAAGTATTACGCTGTGTTTTTAGATGAAATGCTATTGCACACTTAATAGGCTACATTATAGTGTAAAAGTAACTTCTGTAGGTACTGGAAAACTAAAAAGTTCATTTGACTTGCTTTATTGCGGTAGTCTTGAACCAAACCCACAGTATCTCCAAGGTATGCCTGTATCATCCTGGACTCTTATTCCACAATGTTGGGTATTTTATTCCTAAAGCATGGACTGCACAGTGAGAGGGTTCAAATCCTACCTGTGCTGTTTTACCTTGTACAGTGTATCTAACCTTTCTGTGTTTGTTTTATGTCTACAGTGGCAAAAATGGCAAATACTTCTTTTGTATATGTCTGTGCTGGGAGGTGGAAGGGGAGTTGAGCATTAAGTTTTAAGTATTTATCACAGAACCTACCCTGTAGTAAGTTTTATATAGATTAACTATCATCACACGTGCAGCCAGATCCATAAATTCAGCTTTGTGTCTCTCTACTATTTATATAGCAGCCATTTAATTAACATGAGAGTGCCCAGCACTCTGTGAGACAATGGATATACAAAATTAGGCAAGACATGGCCGCTGTTTATATCCTGGTAGAATTAACACAAATTGAGTGTATCAGTAGATCAATATGTTTAAGAGTGCATATAGAAATAATTCTGCATTGCACAAGGGGTGGAATGCTGCTTGTGCTGAATTTATAAGATGAATAGGAGTTGACTGAACATGGACAGGATATTTCATCCAGCACAAGCTCATAAATGTGGGAAACATTTGACTCATCAAATTGTATAGATAATAATCTCTAAGTCAAGGGAAGACTAAATGTGGGAAATGGCAGAAGATGGGGCTGGAGAGAAAAAACATGTCTTGAAGGCTTTGAATTTTATCCTGAAAGGTCAAAAGGCCAATCACAGGTAGATGGGTGACTGGTACCCATCTCTCTCCAACTTCCTTTCATGGGACCACTGCTCTATATGAATGAGCCTAGAGTTTTCTGGTGTCATGCTTTCTTATCTCTATGCTCAGAGCCTTCTGACTTGTATACTCTTTCAGGCATGTAAGACCTTCCAGATTTCTTGAATACAAGATATATTAATTAGAAGAGCCTTGCAGTGCCCAACCAGTTGTGGCCAGTGGTCATACCTCTTTAACAGAGCCCTTGGTTCTTAAGAAGAGTTCACAATTCTACAAATCACTCTGCTTTAGAGAGGTCCCCTAATCTATATCAATTTAGGCTCATCCACAAGTGGAGGTCTCATGTTCTTTTAAGTGGGATGACCCACAGATTTTGACTTTGGTTCAGGCTAATAAGGGAAATCCATCAGTGACTTTATTTGAAGAATCTCATCATGATTGAAAACTCATCACAACCTTTTTGTTTACCAACAGCCCACCTTCCCCATATCCAATAGACAGTTTGTTCAGGCATTGTCAAGGTCCCTCTCTTATTCCTCAGCATACTGACTTGGCACTTACTGGAGAAAATAGGTGGGGGAATTAGTGAGGACAGTTGAATACTTTGGGCACATGGTGAAACACATTGATTACCTCATCTTCTAAGTAATAAGTAAACATGCTTTATTTTTTGAAAATTATTCATGGTGGGTTTTTTTTCACTTTTTTTTTGAACAGGCAGTAATCTAAGTGGAAAAGGCTTCAGACTCTAAAGCCTGAGATGAGCCCTAACATTACTACATTCTAATTGTGCGAAGGGGGAAAGTTACTTAACTTCTCTTTGTTTGCTCCTCTATACAAAGTTTTATATTCTTTGTAGCTACCTCATGAGGTTGGTGTGAGGATTGAATGAAACATCTCTGCAAAGTCCAAGGACCCAAACAGGATAAATATTTTAGGATGTCTAACTGTTGTAGTTTCAAATTTCTTAGACTTGCAGTACTTTCTGAGATATGTGAAAACTTAGTAGCTTAAACCACCACCCAATTATTACCTCATGGTTCTGTAGGTCACAAATCTAGGAAGACACAACTGAGTTCTCTGCTTCAGGTCTGATATATCTGATATATCAGCTAAGCTCGCTCCTTATTCTGAAGGTTCTAAGAAGTAGTCCTCTTCTGAGTTTATTCAGGTTGCTGGCTGAAATTCAGTCTTTTGAAGTTATAGAAATGAGGTCCCCATTTCCTTGCTGGCTGAAAGTTACCAACATTCCATCTTACATGATGCCCTCCATTTTCCAGACTAATAGTGGTGCATCAGGTGGTTCTTACTCTTCAGCTCTCTCTCTCCAACTTCCTTTCATGGGACCAGCTGAAGAAACTGGGAGGGAAATTTTGCTTACCTTACTAATTTAAATTCAGTCAAGTAGACTTGAATGTGTTCATTCCAAATTCAGTCATTCTGTCCATAGATAAATAGTGTACACCTACCATGCACTAAGCTGTGTGTTAGATCTGTAAATATTAATCAATTCTTGGCAATTTACTGTTTTGAAATAAATTTTAAACAAGATTGTCTAGAAATAGCAGTTGCTGTCCAGCAGACTTACTTTTGCATTCCCCATTTTGTTTTCTGGAGCTATCATATATATCACCCTTTGTAAGCATAATTGAGTATTCTAGAACTAGGTTTACTAGTTGAAAAACTAAATAAATGAAAAATATGATACCATCTAGATGATATTGCCTATTTATCTAATAGAGCTGTTAGATAATTGAGAGGGCTAATGGCCTAGTGTGAGGAAGTAATATTTAACTGATACCGCCTATGTGTCAATGGATCCATTTTACATACATTATTTTGCTGAAACTAACCACCATTGCTATTCCTGTGTCAGAAATAAGAAGCTAAGTCAAAGATACACAAATGTATAACACTGCAAATGTTTAAGTATGTCCTCAGTTATCTTCTAAGTTTTTCTTAGCAGATGTCTATCTTCCATCCACTAAGCTTTATTAAAAAACTGTTTATAACAATTATCTTTCTCTATGTTAAATTTTATTTATCTCTGTACATGCCTCTTAGATTTTAGTTCCTTGGAGGCAGGAGCTATATGTTATTTATCCATATATTTCCCTAGCTATTACAGTATGTGCTTAGTAAATACAGGTTGAATTTGAGTAGTGCAAACTACTGTAATGGGATCATCATTGCTTAACATGAGTCTGTTCCACTCTTGTTCCATCCCACTTGGTCAATTATGCATGAGCATTGGTGAGAGAATAGATCCCATGTGTTTAGTGCATTATTGAAAACAACAGGAAAAACTAGTGATTGGCAAATCAAATTGCAATTGGGGTTTGGAAAAAAAAATTATTGAGGGGTAGGAAGAAATGGCCCATGATATCCAAAAGCATTTTCAAAGAATTTTTTTTTCCTAGCTGGTTTTTTATTTGTGATATTAAGGGAAATTTAATTCACATGTTTCTGGTTTGTTTACACTTAACACACCAAAGCAGTGATTTGTAAAAGCAATTTGGTGTCTAGGAACTCTTTCTAAAGTTCCTTTTGAAGTGAAAATCATGTCTGAAAATATGGGCAGTATTAATATATGTTGAGTTGGCTGAATAGTAAGAAACGCATTCACTGAGAGCTTTGGGTTCTCACCCCAACTATATTGTAAGCTGTTACCTTTATAATTCACCTTCCTCGGTCTTAGTTTCCTCATCCTTAAAATGAAAATATTGGAATATATAATCTTAAAATTCATTTCTAGTTCAAAAATTCCATGTTTGAAATCTTATATTAAAAAAATATTGGAATATATAATCTTAAAATTCATTTCTAGTTCGAAAATTCCATGTTTGAAATCTTAAAAAAATATTAAAAACTGCTATGTGCCAGACTCTGTTTGATGTATGGTGCTAATTTTTTTTTTGAGGTGCCTTTTTATGATTAGATATTCATTTCAAATCTGTGAGGTTGGATAATTAATCCTTAGTTATATTTACAGGTAAAAAAACTGAAATTCATATATCTATTTGAAATATCAAATTTATATATAAAACTATGGCACATAGTAGGAATTTAGTAAATAACTGTTGGATTTGTAGGTGGACTATAGATGGAGAGATGGATGGATGGTCAAAATGCCAGTCAACCTTCTTACCATCTTTTTCTCAGGAATTCTTTAGGATAAAGAATTTTATTTTTCAGAAATAATGACATTAAAGTATTCTATTGTCTCAGACTTTAAGATATAAACTAACTATTCTTTTTTTTTTTTTCAAAAGATACCGAGCATATAAACTCCTCTCCTAGACTATCACTGACTGGAATAGTTGGAAATACCTTCCTAAAAACATATGCAGTATTTATAGGGCTGCTTAGAATAAACCAACTGAAAGATTTAATGATAATAATCTCCATATTTCTTCTAAAATTGATTTCCGGTTTCAGTGAGCTTGGAGAGAGTCAGAGGACATCAAATAAATAAAGATCTTAACATGAAATGAATCTTCAGAATATATTCATAAATTCACATTTTAAACATGACCAGAAAATATATATCTTTGCCCATTATTAAGGTAATACTTTAATGAAAAATTTTCATTTGCATGAAATAAACCTTTTTGGCTACAGATGAAAGGATTTTATGGTAGCGACAATGGTTTTGTGAGTTAAATGATCCTAACATCATCAGGAACAAATCACAAGTGCCTACCATATGAATTACAGCACCATGAGTCTTAAAAAGGTATTTCTGTAGAAAGCATTCTTCCCATCTGTAACAATCAGATTTTGCTTTGAAGTCCTGCTAGAGTCTCACAATGCATGAGACAGCCACATGCTACTTCTCTCTCAACTTGAGTTGACTGCATTTTCCCAAGGAACAATATGGCAACTTAATGATGAATGGGTTTAGAGAAGAAAATGGCTATAGTTTTTTTTTAATTATACTTAACTGTGTGTGAATTCTTCAGTTATCTTTTCTGGGCGTAACTACAGAAATTATGCCAGTAGATATGCAAAATTAAATTTCAAGTTAAAATGGGACAAAATTGTGTCTCCTTTGATCCCAGGATACTGAATCTGCAGTGAGGTCTTCAAAAACATTTCAGGCTCAAATGACACTAAAGTGTTAAAAAATGAATAAACTTTTTAACTATATCAGAAGAGTTACAAAAATGATATAGTAGGCTGTCACCATTTCAAAGAGACTGTCCCTACTGCTGATTTTCACTCCACCTCCTCGCCTGAGTGGATATGGGGGTAAAGATTGCCTCTATCATCCTGTTTTTTGTTTGTTTGTTTTACTTGAAGCTTTCCTCAGCAGACAAAAAATAATTATGGAGAAACACTTGCAGTGGAAGAGTGACATCAACAAAGTTAGGAGATTAAGTAGAAGTGAAATGACTTGTCTAATCTGTCACTTTATGAGTGTGTGTGTGTGTGTGTGTGTGTGTGTCTATTAACCCAATCGATCATGACTCAAGTACTTTCTCTGGCAGTTGATTGCCAATTCTAGAGTCTAATCTATTACAGGATGGCAAAATAGCAATGGTAACTAAATTGTGGGTTGGAGAGAGTTCCTCTTCGGTGTACAACAGAATTCTCTCCGTCTTAAGTTCCCTAGAGAATTCCAATTCAGTAGTTTTTGTAATTTCATAATAGAAACAGGCTATCTCAAAGTATATCTCATTTCCCTGGGCTTTTGTAATGTTTCAGTTATCGACAACAGGCATTGCTGAATACATCTAGGTCCTAAATGAATGAAATATATATAGAGTTTGGGAACCTTGTTCCCATTTTTCCTTTATATGCTTTACTATTTATGTTTATCTCACCACTGATAAGAAAGTTAAAAAAAAAATTGACAGTAAAAAGAACAGGCCTCTTTCCGTTATAAAATAATATATAATATCACTAATGTCAAATAAATGCTAATATGAAATGGCCACTTCAAGAATACAGGAGGGTATTATTTGCAATCATATATAAAACTGAAAACCTAATAACCTAAATATCGAAAAACATAATGTTGATTGGTATATTAATACCAATTAATATTGTAGAAGGCTTAAAAAATGTTTTTCACTACAGATATTTGTGAGTGTAAGTTTAAAAAATTACAATATGATACTGTTTTATTTTTAAAATAAAGTAACAAACATGAAATACCACAAAAGTAGAATTGGCTAATCTTTGGTTGGTAGGACTGTGAATTTATTATCATATATATTACAGTTATTTTACTACTATTTTGTTTATTAAATATTATATAATACATTTATAGAATATATAATAACATATATATTATACCTTTTTTAAATTCACTATTTATTCATTATTTTCTGTTATATTCCAGATTTTCTACAGTTTACCTGTGTTAATTCTGGTGTTCAAAACAATTGTTTTTTTTTTTTTTTTTCATGGAAATTAGAGCTACTAGTGCTTCCTTTTGCTACCACTATACTCGGGGAACTATTTGGGAAATATTAAACAGAAGTGTTTGAGACATACTTTTGAAGGATGAATCCTTTTTTGACCTATAACTTGGTTATTAAATACACTTTAACTATACTGTGTAGTTGTTGAGACTCCTTTGAGCACCTTTTCATTTCAGACAACTTTTCTGAACTAATAAAAATGCTGACACAGTATGACATATAGCCAGGAGTAATACCCCATAGATTATCAGGAAATCAAATTGAAACTGATAATTTGAACCATAGCCATATTTAAAACTTACTTTGTAGTTCTTTACAAAAACAAAAAATTACATTTGCTTCTAGTAAATCAAGAACTGGACAGGATTTCTAAGTGAAAATGCCCTTCCAGTTTTCCTCTTCAGTGGCATTTCATTCTTGGTAGTTACCACTTCACCTGTTTTTGGTCATGAAAAGAAATGATGACTTGTTACAATGTAGCTTACCTCTCATTTTTGTAATTTAATACTGATTAGATTGAATTAATTTAATGCTTTTTGAACAAAGCAGGCTGCATACAGTATTCTTTAGTGTAGTAATAGTAGTATAGTAGTGTTAGTACTTTATTAATGTCTCTTTCTGAAAGATTTCCTCAAAAGAGTGTAAGGTGCCAAATTTCATTTTGAAAAAAAATACTTCTTACAGGATTCTGTTTTAGTCAGTGCAGTAAGATAGTGGGGAAAACTGTCGAGTCTAATTTTCAGTGATTATATACCAATTTCAGTAACTAACCTGAGCCTGCCCATGTTACTTCTCCACAGGCTCCTCCCTAAGCTTTACCCCCAACCACCCAAAATAATCCAGAAGGTAAAGGTATATATAGACCTTAAGAACCTAGTTCTACCACCCTATCTGGTGATAGCCCAGACCCAAGATGCAGCATGTTATATAGATGCATTTTTCCACTTGACCACTTTTTTTCATAGCCCTCACACTCAGGACACTCCACCCCCCTTGAAAAAAGCATTGCTAGTTATGGTCTCACTATAAGTTTTCAACTATTCAGGTTAAGTTTATTGTAACATGCAGGGTGAGCTTTTGTGAAGATAGGGGTAAAAAGTACTAGAGACAACTCGGGATTTATTATGCCTATTAAAAATGTTACACACACACATACACACCACTGAAACTTTTATCTCACATGTCCTGATAAATAATACCTTGGAATTAATAGCCATGCTTGGCTTTTTAAATACCTCATATATATGTACAACAGTAATGGACACTGTAAAACTCAGGTTAACAAAACTAAAAAGTTATTCTTGAATTCCTGACTTGGAGTAGAAGAGAGGGCACAGGCCTTATAGAAATTCATTTCCTTATTTCATTTGAATCTTTTGTGTATGCATAACTCAAAAGTTTAGCTGCTTCAGTCTGTGGCTCAAAATCACATGGCTAACATGTGAATGAAAATAAACCCTGTAGGTAGAAGAAAGAGGAATTTGGATAGAGATCAAAGATTAGCTTCATTCCATTCTTTCCTTCCACTTTTTACTGTCCCAACTAAATTTCGTATTTTATGGGTCTTTTTTTTTTTATTTCCAGGGGAAAGAGTGAACTTAAATCAGATTTGAGGCTTTCTCTTTCTTTTTCTAAATCCATGTGATTTTATCTGCTCAGTAATGACTTTAGATAACTGAATGCTCAACTGGTAGGAACCTTTAATATAAAAGATATGCATAACTTGCTCAATTTATTATTATTATATGTTTTAAGTTCTCACTATAGCCCTGATTTAGAGTTATAGGAAAAACTTCTGAATATTTAGCAGTATGATTAGCAGAAATATTTGCCTTTTTGCCTCTAAGTATTTTGAATATTTCTTGCTTTTTTAATTTTCTGGAATGGACTGTTACTATGTGCTATTAGCTTTGAATATTTCTAAGCATTTGAGATCAGAACTTTGCACTACATATTTTCTGAAAGTTTAGCATTCTTTTTATACTAATCATGTAAGAAGGTAGGGAGTTTGATATGGTCATCCTCATTTCTAAGTGGCCCATGGAAAAGGCTTTTATTGGTATCATCATTAGGTCTATAAAAAGCAAGAAATGTTGCAATCCTTGAAAAGAGTTTTTATCTAATTTTAAAATACTTTTTAGAATAATTTTTGCCAGCTACTTAGAAACATAGAGTAATTATAAAATGACTATTTTGACTTCTATCAAAATAGTAGCTAAGTGGATAGACTCAACAATGAAGTGCTTCAAGGTGGTGGAGAAGTGAAATCTTGTTTTTGGCTAACCTCAAGTACTAGAGCAAAACTGAAATTCTGGAGAGTTACAGTTTATTGGGTGGATATCTCAGTGCATTCCAAAGATTAAGATTATATTATTCTACTGTTCCAAAATGAAGGAAACTAAGTTTGGTTTGGAGGTATAGTTGTTTCACAACTTGATAGGCTTTCATTTAGTTCTATCAACTTTATTCTGAGAATTCCTTTCTTCCCAAACAAAGACCACAGTCAGGTTTGAAAGTAGCCTAGCAGGCTTGCAGAGCATGGACTTCCATATTCAAGATTATTCTTTCACATTTTTATGGATTTAGAAATATTCTAAGTATTATAAGTACTATACAAATGAAAGAAAATGAAAAAATGTTCTTTGTGGTGTAGAATGGATAATACAAGAAGCTAAAAAAATTGAATCACTGTAAACATTGAAAAATGAATGCTAAAACTTATAGAGGCAAAAAAGGTAATCGATTTTCAAGTGTTGAGTGGGGGAAAGGAAGGATGAATAGGTGGAGAACAGGGGATTTTTAGGGCAGTGAAACTATACTATATGATACTATAATGGTAGATACATGACATTATACATTTATCAAAACCGACAGAAGCATACAATACAAAGAGTAAATCCTAACCATTGGCTTTTGTTAAAAATAATTGCTCATTGGGGCACCTGGGTGGCTCAGTTGGTTGGGGGACTGCCTTCAGCTCAGGTCATGATCCTGGAGACCTGGGATCCAGTCCCACATTGGGCTCCCTGCTCGGCGGGAAGCCTGCTTCTCCCTCTCTCACTCCCCCTGCTTGTGTTCCCTTTCTGGCTGTATTTCTCTCTGTCAAATAAATGAAATCTTTGAAAAAAAAAATTGCTCATCATTTGTAGCAAATGTACCACACTAATGCAAGATATTAGTAATAGAGGAAATGACAGTGAGGTACATGGGAACTCTTTGTACTTTCTGCTCAGTTTTTCTTTAAACCCAAACTGCTCTTTAAAAATAAAGTTATTAATTATTAAAAATGTAATTGATTTAACAATTAAAATTTATTCCTTGCAAGTTCTTAAAGCATGTGAGAAAAAAATGAGATGCAAATGCTGGGCCTATGCTGTGTCTGGGTGTCTTTACTTTCTGAAGTGAATATGGAGTAAGGTGGACTTCCTTTTTGTAAGTTCTTGTGAAGGCTGCTTTCACCTTGTGATCTAGTTTGGAGAAGGGACTGGGTTTGCCTCCGCAGCTGCTAATTTCCATGATATTCTCAGTCTTCTTTTGTCAAGTAGTAGGAGTCCATAAGAGCAATAATATCCTGTACTCCTTCTACCCCTTGTGAGGTCATGGACTGTACAAGTGCATCCCTTATAGGTGACAGACAGTCCACATTTCCAGTCCTTTTGCTGGAATAAGTTCTGAGACTCATGTGCATAGCTAGGTCCTGTATAATGCAGTCATGTTTGCTGGTATGAGTGCTTCCCCAACCAGGTTGGGAAGGTAGGAAACTGGATCATGTACCCCCTCATCAACTTTCCAGGAAGAACACTGGTATACATGGTCTGTGTGGACAGAAGACTTCAGTTTTGCTTACTCTGCATCTGATGGTCCACTAGTTGTGACCATCACATAATGCTGTCTGCTTGAAAGCATCAGGTGCTTTTTCATGTTACCCCCTGCAGCTACAGGCTTCACATGTATGTAGTTCTCCTGAACAAAGAGGGTGCTATTGAATAATCATGAAAAAAGAGATCTGACTTGTCCATAAGTGATGTAAGCTGCAAACACTTTCCGGGCAGCATCAGATGGGCCCAGACTGATATCCTTTTTGGCTCTATGAGAATCATCCTTAGCCTGGTCATAGGTCAGTGCCTTACTTCATGCATACCACATCCTCAGGTTGTGTAAAACCTATCTGATACCTTGATTGGCTCCCAAAATTATTTCATTCATATCTGCAGGGAAGATCTTCAGACATCTTTAAATGCAGTAGACATCATAGCACCCTTAATATGTTCAACTTGGGGTCTTTGAAAATGATGATCAAAACAATAATGAACCAGAGAATGAATCTTGGGATGATTTCTATCATTGCACATACAAATAATGGGAATTTTTATATGCTTTATCAGACCAATTAATTCCTGAATTCCACCCCTGTCCTCATTGCCTGCCATGCCATCTACTTCATCCATGATGAGAGTATGTTTTGTGCTTACTAAATAGGCTGCTCCACCTGACCCATGTTGAGAAGTTGAATAAAAGCCTGTCATGGGGACGCCTGGGTGGCTCAGTTGGTTAAGCAACTACCTTCGGCTCAGGTCATGATCCCGGAGACCCGGGATCGAGTCCCACATCGGGCTCCCTGCTCGGCGGGAGGCCTGCTTCTCCCTCTCTCACTCCCCCTGCTTGTGTTCCCTCTCTGGCTGTGTTTCTCTCTGTCAAATAAATAAAATATTTAAAAAAAAATAAAAATAAAAATAAATAAAAGCCTGTCATGCTGGTATTATTCCGTGATTCAGCAACAATCTTTTTCAAACCTTCTTACTCAAAGTGTCACTTGCATTAAGTTTCACGTAGCTATATCCCAATTCCTGACAAACCAGAGACTGGATTCTGAATATAATGAAGAGTTAAATGAAGGTGACTCTCAATTTGATGAAGACTCTATGGGAACTGATGCAATGATCAAGAAAAAGACAAAATCTTCAAAGCCTTCAAAATTAGGATAAGATAACGAGTCTAGAAAAGGCAAAAGTTCGAAGAAATGAAACTGTTTTTCACTACTGACAGTCACGTTTTACTCACCCAATTGACCAGTCTAGCTTGTCTAGATAATACCTTGGTTTTTTCCAAAGAAATCATTTTAGCATAAAATGGCAATTCAGTAGTCCCATATAAATAAATGGTGGTATAGCTAGAGGGGTGTAATCAGTAGGCTAACATGCACCTCTTATAGAAGTTGATAGGACTGCTTGGTTCCTCGACTGAGCCCTGTCAATCTAATTAGATTATACTTCACACTGAATGTGTATAATCAGAAGCTACATGTGGGCTTTGGGGTCAGATTTTAGTTAGTAATAATATGTCTGGGAACACACTAAGGCAATTTTTGTAGGCTTAAGAATTTATCTTAATGGCCTTTATAGGACTGATGTCAGTTTTTTTTTAAAGATAGTTACTATTACTGGTGAAATTTTGTGAATAAATCATAATACAAAACAAAACAAAGCAAAAAACACCAAAAACAAAAAATGAAATGCTGTATTGAACACAGTTTTATTTGTTTTCATTTATCTCTTTTTTTACACTTGTCCTTAAAATTGGGCAAGTTGGATGCAATTTTAATTTTTTTAATGTTGAATGAGAAACATTTATATTTGGCAGTCTAATATTCTAACATCCTGAAACACTTCTACATGAAAACAGCAAAACTACTTTTTAAATTTATGAATGACTTCCAAAAAGATGAAGGAAGGTGAGCAAATCCTGTGGCTCTTGGCTCCCCTTGGCTATCACAAAGTCTCCAGCTGGGTAGAGCTTGAACATTATTAATAGACTACTGCATACTGGGAAAGGGAGTCAAAGCCTAAGACCTCTGAAGGGAGAAGTTTTGTTGGAGACCAGCATAAAGAAAGGAATAAGAAAGGGCCAACTCTAAGGGAAAGGGTGAATGGAAGAGGAAATACTGCTGAATAAAAACAACAAATATATCTGAGCTAAGGCTATGAATAGAGGGAATTGCAAAAGCAATGAAAATAAAGGGGGGAAACTTCATTTTTACATGAGAATTTGTAATCAGGTTTTGAGGTCCACATTTACAATAACTGTGCATTAAAAAGAAAAAAGTCCCTGCAATCTAAGAATTAAAAATTTCTCCTAGTGATAGTATCCCAGACATCCAGTAGAGGCAAACAAAATCACCCTCAACCCAGGTTTCAAAAATAGATATTAAGTTCGGTCTTCAAAAACTTCTAGCATTGAAAGTTCCAATGTATATGAGCTACATAAATAAATAACAGGAGAATTAAGACATCATGAGGATGAATCAGCAGAAACAACAAATAGTAATGCTAGGCCATAAAGACTTGAAATTGCAGATACAGAATATAAAATAATTGTTAAAGAAATAAAAGGAAGAAATAAAACCATGAGCAAAGGAAACTAAAATGACCAAGAAGTTATGAAATCTAACCAAATAGAGCACATGGAATTGAACAGTATAATCACTGAAATGAAGATACCAATGGAAATATTAAACAGTAAGTTAGACACATGTGAAGAAAGACTGGAAGGTAGATCTCAAATAAAAATGCATATAATTCAGGACAGAAAGAGACATAAAAAATATGAAATAAAGCTTAGGAGACATTGAGAATATAATGACCATGACCACATATATCTTAATTGGAATTCCAAAATAAGATAATAAATAAACAACTTTATTTCAATAAATTTGAACACTTAAATTTCTAGAAAAATATAACTTATGAAGATACAGAAAGCATGAGTAGTCCATAGTTGCTAAAGAAATTCTATCAGTAGTTAAAAATCTTCCTTAAAATCCACAAAACTCAAATGGTTTCCCAGGAGATTTCTACCCAACTTTCTGGAATCAGATAATAGAAAAAGGTAATCCTGACCACATCAAAATTCAACATGGCTAATACAGGACTGGAAAATTATAGATTAAACCCATTCATGAACATAGGTGAAAAAATCCTAAACAAAGCAATAGTAAAGCAATTCCAGTTATGAGCAAAATAGGTAATTATATCACAACCAAGCTTATTTTACTCTGTAAATTTAATAATGGATTAATATTAGAAATACTAATTAATGTGACTCACAACAGCTATGAAATTATAGGAGAAAAAAATCTCATTTTGGTGTAAACAAACTAAACATCTGTTTATAATGAAAGCTTTAATTTGATGTAGAAATAGTAAGGTCCCTCCTAAAACTGAATGAAACCACAATAAGATACCATTATGCACTCACTTGCTTGGCAAACTATATCAAACATTGGCAAGGATGTGACTAAACTGGAAATCTTACATACACTGTTTCTTAGAGTGGAGTTGATTATAGGCTTTTAGAAATAATCTCATATTATTTAGCAGATTTTAAGCCACAATGGCTTTAGTCCACTGTTGCCCATGTGAAACACAGGAGTGCTATAAAAATGTTCTGGAAGCATTGTTTATAATAACAAAGAACTGGAGTTTTGTAATAAAAAATGCAAATATATGTCATCAGGAGATTGGGTAAATAAATTCTTTTGTACTCATACTGTGGCCTATTAGACAGCAAAGAACTACAGCTACATTTGTCAACAGAGATGAGCTAACAAGATATTGAATGAAAAGAGCAAGTTGTGAAAATATAAAACCACTTTTATAAAGTCAAAAAAAAATGTAGAGGAATTATCAACACAAAGTCAAGATCCTAATTTCCCACAGAGAGAAAGAGGGGTATTAATAAAAGTATACAAGGAGCTTCAGGAGTATTGCTAACATTATTTTCCTTAAATTGGAAAGTGAGTGAACAGGTGTTTTTCATATCATCATGCTTTATAATGTATATAAATATTTATTTTTTATATTTATCAACTATTTCATAATCAAAATTATGTCTATAAAAATCTAATCTGATAGTTAAGTAATTTGAGATGATAGGTAAAAAAACTTTTTCTTTTATAATAAAGTATGACATGATGGAGACAAGAAACAAAAAATCAAGCAAAGGAAATTATTGGACTTGTTAACAGTTGCCAAATGCCATCAATGTTTTCATCCAGGTACATATAGAATGTGTTGTGAAAAGTACTGCTGTGCACTGGTAAGGAGCCATATTGTTTGGTATAAATCTTGGTTGTGATACTTCTTAGCTGTGGGATCTTAGGTTTTGGTTCCCGCAGTTATAAAATGTAGTTAATAATGGCCCCCAATTTATTAAGTTATTGTAAGTATTAAATGAATTAGCCCATGGAAGATGCTGAGAAAGGACACAGAATAAAAGCTCAATCAATATTAGATTCTAGTAATACTCTCTTTTGATTTAATACTTTGAAATGTTCTGTTTGTGTTATGATAGGCTTTGGTCATTTGACGAAGCAGTTGATGACATTGGCTGATGGACACGTGGTGTTGGCTCTAGAAGGAGGACATGATCTCACAGCCATCTGTGATGCATCAGAAGCCTGTGTAAATGCCCTTCTAGGAAATGAGGTAAGAAATTAAAAGTACACAAGATTAGGGCTAACGGACTAGGAATGTATGTGTGCATATATTTAATTTTTTTTAATCCCATGTGATCAGACAGCACAATGTTGCTCTTACAGTTTTAAGGAAAAAGGTAAACTTTTAGGAGAAGTTTACATGTGCTCCTGTTATGTGGTATAACTGTTGTCCAGTTAATCCACATATCATTCCCCTCAGTCAGTTTATTTGTGAGTTCAAAAAATAAGATAACTCTTGTGGGGGAGAAATGCTTTGTATATTAACCCACCTAATAAACATGAAACACTGAAAAATAAGTCAACGAAAATTTCTCTTGAGATTTTCCATAAGACTGTGTTAACTCAAGGGAGAAAATAAAGCTTTTAAAATTTTTTTCATCTTTATTGAATTAGAGTTGACAAATAAAATTATAATACATTTAAAGTGTACAATGTGATAATTTGATATATGTATACATTGTGAAATGATTCCTTCCATGAAATGAAATTAACACATTCATAGCCTCACATACTTTTTGTCCGTTTGTACTTTGTTTGGTGAGAACACTTAAATTCCACTCTTAGCAGATTTTAATTATATAATATAGTATTGTCAACTATAGTCCTCATGTTATATATTAGATCCTCAAACCTTATTCATCTTGTAACTGAAAGTTTAAAAGCTTTTATCAGCCTATCCTTATTACCCCCACCCCTTCAGCCCCCGACAACCACTATTCAACTCTGTCTCTACAAGTTTGACTACATTTTTTGGTGGGGGAGTGGTCAAAATAAGTGATACCATGCAATATTTTTTTTCCTCTGTCTGGCTTATTTCACTTAGTGTAATGCCCTCCATGGTTTGTTTTTGTTTGGTTTTTTTTTTTTAGTTCTAACTTATTTTCTTTTCATTGTTCCAAGATTCATTGTGTATGCCCCACACCAATGCTCCATGCAATTTGCCCTCTGTGTTTATCCACATTATCAAAAATGACAGGATTTTCTTCTTTATGAAAGATTGAAAAATATTCTTTTTTGTGTATATATATACATACATATATACACACCACGTTTTCTTTATCCACTTACCTGTTGAGGGACATTAGTTTGTTTCTGTACCTTGAGTATTGTAAATAATTCTGCAATAAACATTGAAGATATCTCTTCAAGGTAGGGATTTGTTTCCTTTGGCTATATACCCAGAAATAAGATTGCTGGATCATACATTATAAAATATGTAGTTTTATTTTCTTGAGGAATCTCCTACTGTTTTCCATAGTGGTTGTACATCTTAGCTTTCCAACAACATTGCTCAAAGTTTCCCTGTTTTCCACATCCTCACCAGCATTTATCTGTTTTCTTTTTGATAATTTGTGAGGTAATGCCTCATTATGGTTTTGATTTGCATTTTCCTGATGATTACTGATATTGATCACCTTTTTATGTACCTGTTGGCCATTTATATGTCTTCTCTGAAAAAAAAACTTCTAATTGGGCCTTTTGCCCATTTTTGATTGGTTTATTTAGAGTTTTGCCTTAGTTTTTGTTTTCTGTTGGTGTTTGTTTTTTATTTTGCTGTTGAATTATATGAGTTTTTTGTATATTTTTGATATTAACCTCTTATCCAGTATATGGCTTGCAAATATTTTCTCCCATTCCATAAGTTACCTTTTCATTTTACTCACCTTTGCTGTACATAAGTTTTTAAGCTTGACTTAGTCCCACTTTGTTTGTTTTCTTCCTTTTGTTGCCTTTACTTTTGGTGTCAGATCCAAAGAAACATTGCCAAGGCTAATGTCAAGAAGATTACCCTGTATGTTTTCTTCTAAGAGTTTTATAGTTTCAAATCTTACATTTATGTTTTTAACAAATTTTAAAATTAACTTTCTATTGAAAGACTGAAGGCATTCCAAGTAACTTTTCTGACTACAATGGCACAAAACTAGAAATCAATGACAGAAAAAAAACTGGGATACTCATAAATATGTGGCAGTTTAACAACATGCTCCTGTACAACCAATGGGTCAAAGAAATGAAGAGAGCGATTAAAAAATCTTGAGACAAATAAAATGGAAACACAACATGCTAACACTTATGGGATGCAGCAAACAACAGAAAAAATCAACACAACTAAGAGATGGTGTTAGGAATTATATACAAAATTAATAAACCTTTAACTAGACTAAGAAAAAAAGAGAAAAGCCTCAATTAATAAAATTAGATTTGAAGGAGGAGACTTGAAAACTTATAACAGAAGTCCAAGGGACCAAAAGAAACTACTATGATCAATTGTACAGCAATAAATTGGATAATGTAGAAGAAATGTATGAATTCCTAGAAACATAAAACCTATCAAAATGGAATTCTGAAAAAATATAAAATATGAACAGACCAATAATAGTAAGGAGACTGTACTCAAAAAGCTCCTTAAAAAGAAAAGCCCAGAACAGATGAACTCTACCAAATATTGAAGTGCTAATACCCATCCTTCGAAAACTCATCCAAAATTAAATCGGAGGGAACATATCTGAGCTCATTTTAGGAGGCCAGTATTTCCCTGATATCAAAGCCCGTAAAGGACACCACAGGGAAAGAAATTGCAGGGTCAGATTTAGGGCAGTTAGGTCTTCACAGGCTCTGGAGTGAATCTCCCACCTATTAGCTCTGCAGCTTTGGTCAAGACATTTAGCTTTGCCAAATCTCAGTTGTTTCATCTGTAATATGGAGCTAATGATAGTATAAGCCTAGAGGACTTGTAAGGATTAACTGAGATAATCTATATGAAGCACTTACCTAACATTTACTGTGCCACTTAATTTATGCTTTTTTTCCATAACCCAGCCACCCTATCCCTACCCTCCAACCCCCCAGCAACCCTCAGTTTGTTTCCTGAGAGTCTCTTATGGTTTCTCTCCCTCCCCAGTCCTATCTTGTTTCAGTTTCCCCCCCCCCACTCTGCCTCTCAAATTCCTCATATCAAATAGATAATATGACAATTGTCTTTTTCTGATTGAAAGCGTAGCATAATACTCTCCAGTTCTATCCACGTCATTGCAAATGGAACGATTTCATTCTTTTTGATGGATGTATAGTATTCCATTATATAAATAGAATGGTGTGTGTGTGCATGTATACACACACACACACACACCACATATTCTTTATCTTTCATCTGTTGATGGACATCTAGGTTCTTTCCATAGTTTGACTATTGTTGACATTGCTGCTATAAATATTTGTGTGCATGTGCCCCTTCAAATCCCTACATTTGTGTCTTTAGGGTAAATACCCAGTAGTGTGATTGCTGGTTAGTAGGGTAGCTCTTTTTCAACTTTTTGAGGCATCTCCATACTGTTTTCCAGAGTGGCTACACCAGCTTGCATTCCCATCAACAGTGTACATCTGTCCTTTCCTGACTTGTTCATTTTAGCCATTCTGACTGGTGTCCAGTGATATCTTCCTGTGGTTCTGAGTCGTATTTTCCTGATGCTGAGTGATGTTGAACACTTTTTCATGTGCCTATTGGCCATTTGGATATCTTCTTTTTTTTTTTTTATTATAGTTACTAAAATTTTTTTTCCAGTGTTCCAAGATTCATTACCCATTACCCACACCCAGTGCTCCACGCTTTAGGTGTCCCCAGTACCCACCACCAGGCTCTCCCATCCCTCCACCTGCCCCCCTCCAAGTCCCTCATGAAAGAAATTGAAGAAGACACAAAAAGATGGAAGAGCATTCCATGCTCATGGATCGGAAGAATAAACATTGTCAAAATGTCTATACTGCCCAGAACAATCGACACTTTCAATGCCATTCCGATCAAAATTCCACCAACCTTCTTCAAAATGTTAGAACAAACAATCCTAAAATTTATATGGAACCAAAAAAGACCCTGAATCGCTAAGGAATTGCTGAAGAAGAAAAGCAAAGCTGGGGGCATCTCATTACCTGACTTCAGGCTTTATTACAAAGCCGTGATTACCAAGACAGCATGGTACTGGCACAAAAACAGAGAAATAGACAAATGGAACAGAGTGGAGAGCCCACATATGGACCCACAAATCTATGGGCAAATCATCTTTGACAAAGCAGGAAAAAATATCCAGTGGAAAAAGGACAGTCTCTTCAATAAATGGTGCTGGGAAAATTGGACAGCTACATATAGAAGAATGAAACTAGACCATTCTCTTACACCACACACAAAGGCAAACTCAAAATGGAT
>PITA01027775.1:0-20418 GCA_004023965.1 Spilogale gracilis | reverse complement strand
TTGAAAGGATAACTTTAGTGTGGGAAAGTGAAAAAGATCAAGCAGGTAATTGTTGACTTAATCCTGGTTTATTATCATAGTGTGCACATTTATGCCATAGAGCATGCAGACATTAGTGTTTTTGTCAGTCATTTAAAAACAAAAACTCGCTGCATGATCCCCTGTTGTTGCAATGTGCCAGTTTGGCTTGTTACAGGCATGATCCCCAGGCTGTCTAAGTATATTGGTGCACATTTGCATTTTTGGGTGAGTGCTGTGGCTTTCCCTGTTTTCCCATCATGTGTCATACTTGGTGAAGCACTGTGCTTCCAATGGCTCACATTGATCTCTTGATTCTGTGGTTAATTAAGATGTATTTTGCAGCAACAACCCACAGGTTCCGAGGCTCAAAGGATTAGTCGATAGTTGCTTTGTGGCTCTGCTGTTAACAGGGCAAACTGTCTTAAAGATGTAGTCTGTTTCCTGTATTGTGCACGTTTTCTCATATTTGAAGAGATTTGATGCATGGCCATCGCAGTCGGAGATGCAGATAGGCAGCTGTGATAAGGTAGAGACCTAAGGGGCCTGGCGTGCTAGTTCTAGATCACAGCATTACACATGGGTAAAACTTGGACAGATGTAATTTGTTAGAACCTGTGTCTTCATCTAAATTTAAAAAATGACATCTCTTGTTACCAATGACAGTATTATATTGGGCATCAGCTTCATTAGAGTAAGAGGAAGTACTTTGAATTCTGTAACACATTATGCATGAGCCTGGGAATAGGCATAAATTGAAAAAACATCAGATATTACTTTAAAATACAAAGAGGAAGAGAATGAGGCACAAAGAGGAAGAGAATGAGGCACAGATTGCGAGGGGGAAAGGCAAAACTCAGAAGTCAAAGGCTTGTTAGGGAAAAAAATGCAGGGGAGTGAAAGGGAGAAAAGCTGTGGTTTCACAGGAAAATAGGGGCCACTTGTAGGGGCATAGAAATAAAGAGGCAAGGGAGTGGAAGCATGAAGTGAAACAAGAGGAAAATGTTTACTTTTTAAGAGATCCAATCCATTTGGACTACTGCTGTGCCTAAATTCTAGCTATTTCTGTGCCAAAGGACTGCTATTGTCTGTTGTTGATAGTACAGGTTCACAAGGATCCTGTTGATGGTGTGGCAAAGTGAATAGTCCCTTACTTTCTAGAAGCTCTTGCTGGCAGAATATGACAGACTCAAGGCCATCATCTAAATGCGCTGCACAGTTCTTATGGCCACAGCTCCCTTGCAAGTAGTACAAGCTCAGCCAACGGTGTTATAACTGCAAACCTTCAACAAATCTGGCTAATGGTGCTTGCTGTTACCGCATTGGTCTAGTACTGGATTTATATGTCCCTGGAAGGAGGTGCCTTTTTGGTTACCAGCAGCTGAGCTATTGCATGTAGACTAAAGAAAAAGGGCAATGGAGTTTGAATAATTTGGCAAGAAAATATTTGGTTGCTCAAGAGCCAGCCTATGCAAAGAAATAGAAGTATTTTGTTTGTTTTCAAGATGTCGGTATGAAGGAAAGAAAAGAATGATTCACTTATTTTTTATTTCATTGACCACCAGAGAATCTATTTCAGTGAGTTAAGGAAAGTTCACAATTAACTAGCTATGTAGGTAGACACAGATGTAGAGGACGATGGATTTTCTATGTTGTTTGACTAATGTGTATCAGTTCCTACTAGCAGAGCTAAATCACTTAGTGAAAACTGGAAAGAAACTGGATTCTAGATTGAGTTAACTGTTGGGTAAATTCATCTACAGTTGCTTAAAATTACATAATGATTTTTTTTAATTAATGTGGTCTGTATTTGGAAAGTGCAAGATTTTTCTTCTGCCTTGAGCTCTCAAGTAAATGAATGGATTAGGTGAATTTATGAAGACTCTAATTTCTTCACTATGACTTTACACTCATGATGGATACAGAGGGAACATAACGTTAATGATGACATTACAGGTCAACACATCTATTAGGATTACCACATTTGCTGATATAATCTAAATTAATGCTTTGGAATCACATATGGAAAATACCAAATGTCTGTCAGCACAATGAATGCTGAGTGGTTTATCCCTCTCTAAGCAGTTATTTATCTCTTCTCCCAAATTACTGTTCCAAAAGGACATTAAGTCTTTGTTGCCTGAGTCCCAGTAGAATACAATTCAGGGATAAATTGTAGATAGAGAAATAAAGAAAACTAATTTATAATATTGCACATTCCTTCTGAAACATGGTAGATATTTAGAATTGGAGGACTAAACAGTCCATGTTTTAAAGATTTGTGAACAACCCAGCTGCCTATTTCAAGGAATAATTTATAACATTGTTAAGGCCAGGATTTGAAGCACATGCTGGAGCTAGGTGCATATGAAAACCAATGACCAGCCCATCACCTAGAGTCCTCAATCCATTTATTTCCATGAACTCCGAAATTCTCACTAAGGGTGACTTTACATTTAATGGGTAAAATAATATAATATCCAAAAGTTTGGGAATTAGAGAAGGACTTATAGGTAACTTGTAAAAATATTAAGGGTGATTTTTTTTTTAAGCATAATCTCTTTATTATCCTTATCTCAACTTCTCCCTCCTCCCTAACTTCCATAAATTTCTGCATAGGGCTAAAGCCAGAGCACCAAATAGATGTGAAGTATAAGTTTATTTAGTAAGTAAGCAGACAAGCTGTAATTTAGATCCATGTCTGACTTCCCAACCCATAGGTCCTGTTGCCCTGTGTGACTCTATCTGACACATCCAGTTTCGTGCCCTGCACTTACGAGTTCAGTTCTCTCCCAATTGCAAAATCTAAGACCCTACTTACACCTCTCTGTTCACAGCTAGAGTGGGTTTAGTTAAAGAGTACTTAGCTACTTTGAGTAGAGACTCTTCTTTCTCCCTGATAACACAGTGCCCTCTTGGGATGGGACTACCTGGTGGTAAAGGGGGCAGAAAGTCAGGGACTTTTGGATTCTGGTCTACTTTTATTTCTCAAAGATTAGACAGTTTTCTAAACTTAAGCCTTTTGCACTTGGGGAGTTCAATATTGGCTTTCTGGAGTAATCTGAATCTTGCTTTTGTGGAAGCAGAGCCCTGGGTCATTCTTAAAAACACACTTCCTAGAGAGAAGTTGGCTGTCACTGAAATCCCACAGGCATCTCTACACTTAAACTGAGAAAGAAGCAGCTAATGGAGTTTAAAAGGTTACCTTCATTAACTAAAAATAAATGTAAAGTGAATGGCCTCCCTTCAAAGAAGGAACATTCAGAATGGGCAATGTTAAAATGAAATGAAAGATAGTTTAGTCTTTATGATGTTTTTCCCAGCGTGTTTTTCTCTCTTCTATTCTTAAATGTTGGTCATCTAAAGAGTCCTCTCTGGAACCTGATTAGACGTTGGGGCTATCATAATGTTTGAAGGTAAGCTCAGATCAATTTCCTGCATCTTTTCTGCCATGTAAATCATTTATTGGGGCGAATGTTTTACAAAGCCAGGCAAGAGAAAACTCATGAAAAATAAATATGGTAAAATACACTATGCTGTCCTGAAGCAATCTTCAAGGCTTCATCTCATTTAAACTGTCCCTGCCTGTTAGGACATTTCCCTTCATTTGGTCTCACTGTGGCCAGTTGAACTCAATTAATACATAGTGCCACTGAGGCCAAAGCACACATTTTATTTCTTCATTTATCATTTGATTCACTCTGTTCTGTCACCACAGATTTCTTGATCTCATCCAGCAAGCAAAATGGAAGTAAGCCATCACAAAAGGGAGTGAGCCAGACTAGGGGGATAGATCCAAGTTTCCTCAGTCCTATTGATAACGAAATAAACAAAGAAACAACAACAACAACAAAAAAAACCCAAAAAAAACAACAAAAAAAGGAAGATACCTTACCTGGTGGCCATTAAGCCTTATTTTTAAGAAAAATAAAGTATACTTTACACACATTCAAACTTAAATTTCCCTAAAAGTCATTTTTAATCAGTAAGCAATATAAGAATTGATTTTCTAGGGGCACCTGGATGGCTCAGAGGGTTAGGCATTTGACTCTTGATTTTGGCTGGAATTATGATCTCAGGGTCCTAGGATCAAGCCCCATGTCAGGCTCTCTACTCTGTGAGGAATCTGGGATTCTCTCTCCCTCTCTTTGTCTGTCCCTCTCCCCTAGCTAAGATAAATAAATCTTAAGAAGAATTGGTTTTCTAATATTGAAGCTATTTTGCAACTTATTATTCTAGCTTTATCCCCTGGGTTGATAAAGTGGCTAATAATCATTACAAACAATTACAAAAATAAAACAATGTTATAGCTACAGTAACAACTTTTGTTTTAATTCTACCTACTTTTGCTTTTGCCTTTGTTAGAAACTCCTACATTCTGGTGTCAGAAAATAAAATGAGGGTTGGAGGAAATAATACATGTGCCTCTATTATGTATCAGCTTCATTACATAATCTCTTTAGTTTAATTCTCATTTCTATATGTCAGAATTGGTAGAATTATTCCCATTTTACTGATAAAGAAACCAAGACTAGATAGTATGCTTTAGGTCATACAATTAGTAAAGAGGGAACCAGGCTTCAAATCAGGTCTGTCTGAAATTTGCAGACTACTTTAGATGAGGTTTTGTAGACAGTCCAAATCTAGACAGAGGAAAATAAACTGAACTGGAAATGTGCCTAACACAGAAGTATATCAATCACGTTAGGAGGTAAACAGGCAGGAGCAGAGACAATCAGAGCAACATTACAGAATGAAGGACCCAGATTCTCAGAATACCAAAGACTCTAAATTAGGAGAAGAGTCTGCTAAATTTCTCTTGTCGATGACACCCTCTCATGGTTGTGCCATCTTGACTGGTTCTTGATTGAATCTCTCCAGAGCTCTCCTTTGGGGAATATGTGTGGATTCTCTGATGATGTCTTTTGTCAAGAAGAGGAACTCAGAATGTTTCTGATTGTCATTTCATTCCCAGAAGCATTTAGTAGATTGAATTAATAACTCCTTTCTGTACCTCGTTCCTTCTCTCCACCCAGTCCATCTGCTACACTGCCATATATTAATCCAAGGAGAATTTGGCATTCATCAAATTGCTACTCAATTCAAGAATACCAAGGGCTCATCCATATTTTCCAGGCATTAGCTGTCCAGTCACATCTGCAACCCTTCCCCCAGCACATACACCCTTTGCTGCTGGCACGTTCTCCTCCTTTTTGTAAGGCACAGCCCCACCTATCCACCTTTTTTCTGAAGTGTTTCCATTGTCTTTAAAATTTCTTTCCAACTCTGACTAAATATTTGAGTCAAGTTGTTTAAAAAATTTTTTTAATACATAGAAATTAGAGAGTGATATAAAGAATTATTAAAATGATACCCATAATCTCAAAACCTAGAAAACCACAACAAACTTTTTTACATCTTTTTTCTTTATTTTATTCAATAATAGATATTATATATTGAAGTCCTACATAGTATAAATGGTTTGGTGTCTTCTTGATGTGGTAGGCATTTTTCTTTAACATCGTTTTTAAGAACTTCAATGTTTGGATAACATCCCACAATTTATAAAAATATTACTTTGTTATTTAACACTTTTATCTCCAATATTCCCTATCGTAACAATTTTGTGATATATTTTTATGGAAATAGTTGGATCTTTGATTCTATCCTTGGAATGGAATCTTAGGTGTAAAAATACTGTTTCTAATAGTATGAATGTTTTTCAGTTTCGCATCAAGTAAATATAATAATGTTATCTGAACTCACCCTAAAGCTAAGCATTACTTTTTAACATTTGCCAATTTGATAAACTTATTGTGATTTTAATTTTCATTTCTTTGATTTTTAGTAGAGTTAAACTTTTAAAAACAAATCAGTTACCTCATTTTTTTCTCTAGTGATTTAATTTTATGGTCTCTGCCTATTTTCTTGCTCTTAAAAAAAAGAATATATAGAAAGAGTAAAGAGAAAATAAAAATTAAAAGTTTTGTTCTTCCTAAATTTTCTAATATTTTTGAAATTAGAAAAAAATCAGTAAGCCTAATTAAAGTCACAATTTTAAACAGATAGTACTCTAATTGCTTTTTTAAAAAATGAAAGAATGAATTTGTGCCATAAGGAGGGGTTGGTTGCCCAATTTTATGTTTGTCAGAGAATTTGGATCTCTGAACCAGGAAATAGGAAGTTAAGGATTAGAAAAGTAAGTGTTGTTCTTTTTTATCTTTTTTTTCTTTCAGGTAGGAAGACTGGTGTCTTTTGTTTTATTTTGTTTTTAAGTAGGCTCCAGTGGGGAACCCAGTGCAGGGCTAGAACTCACAACCCTGAGATCAAGACCTGAGCTGAGATCAAGAGCTGACGCTTAACCCACTAAGCCTCCCAGGTGCCCCAGGAAGGTTGGTTTTAATGCAGAACAAGAGTGGGCTTCCATCTCGTTTTTTTCATCTTATTCCAGACCCTGGGGGGGAAATGGTTTTCTTTCAATTTTAGGTGTTACTAAGAATATGAGTCTGTTATGTTATTGGAAGTCCATTCAAGTGCTAGTTCTTCACTGAATTCATTCCCAACAAAACTGGAAGAGGGGTTGTTTGTTCTTCATTTTAATGTTAGATTATATCCAATTCAACTAGCTATTTCTGTGTTTTGTTTTCAATACTGTTTTCCCCCCCTTTCATAGGAAATGAAATTACAAGTTCCCTAAGAGCTTGTCACTTAAAATGTTCTTGAGTATTAGTAGGTGATATTTATGCTTGAGAACATGGAGTCTAAATAGTCCTTAGCTATTGGAATTAGTATTTTTTTGATCTTTGAAAGCTGTAATTTTCTCAACTATAACCCTTATGATAGGATGACACCATGGATATTCAACTCATAACTTGAGTTTTCTGTAAATCTGTCTTTAATGTGAAGCCTTATTCTTGAAATCCCAATTCAAGTACTTGTCCAGTTTTGTGAATGAGAAACTTCTGTTTTGAGCTCCTTCTTTCCTAGAAGGCACATTCTTTGGAGCCACAGTCCCAAGTTGTGAGCTAGCTTGTCATCAGATCTTGACATCCAGTGAAGAATTTTTTTTTTTTTCTGTATGTCTAGAATAGATTGTGAGTTTAATCATGTTAAGTAAAAACTATGGAGAAAGTAGCAAAACTGTTGAAGAAAGGCAGTAACCCGATCAGATAGACACCTGGACATTGTATGTCCCTTCAAACAGTCCATACCTAATACTCACCCTCAGGTGTATTTTTACCTTAAAGAGGTCTTGCATCAGTCTCTGATAGATCTAGCTCAGTATATATTTTAAGAGCCACCCTGCAAAGCTAATGCCCAGGCACCCAGCAATTGCACATCTTCAGCCAGCTGTTACACGAGTGATGTTACAAGATACATTACTAGAAATGAAGGCTTTGTAGCTTCTTGGAGAAACTTGGCTCTGATTTGAAACGGTGATACAATTTCCAAATTTTCTAATTTTCTTTCCAGACATATTATCGCTCATCACATGCTAAATAGATACAACATGAAAGGGGTAACGACTTAACCTTGTTAATTTCAGAAACACTGTTTGCCCCAAAGATTTCCATCATCTGATGAGATTGGCTCAGTATCTTTTTTTTTTTTTTTTTAGCGCTTCATGTTGAGTTTCAGTATTTAGCCCTTTAATTAAAACAAAAATAAAAACAAACAAACAAAAAACAAAAAACAAAACAAAACAAAAACCCAGAAACACTACACACACATTTGCCTGTAATATGCTACAAAACAGATCCGGGCAATATATAATTTTATTTTTCTATGCTGACCCAGATATCTTGTGTGTAGCCAAGGCATATTACTTATGTGAGCTTTTTGCTGTATACCTGCACTCTTCTATCTGTTGCCTTTTATCTTTGGCGTCCTGGATTGATGTACAGACCTGTAACTATAGTAGACCAGTACCTGTAAAAATAGCGATTTTAATGATTATGACTTAAAACATTTTGTGATCAGTCATACAATGAATTAGCTGCTCTGGGTATCACTTTCATATTGGATATAAAGCTTACTAAGTTCCAAAATGGTTTCCTATTTTGTGTCACTATTTTCATAGAATTTCATAATTAGAAATTCTGAAGAGGTGGTATCTTTTCAGTCAATTACCGCAGGATTTGCACAAAATTTACTGTTGCCCATGGCATGTTCTCAGAGTTGGCTGGTTCCAAGTCAGTTAATTTACAACTGATACTTGTGAGGTTTCACAAACATTGAGTTCCTTCTGCTTTCTTGTAATTTAAATACTGAAGGAGTGTTGAGAGCATTGACTAGGGTATAGAAGTTGAAAACTTGATTGATGACACAAACTAATTATCTTCTTTTCCTCTATTTCTATTAATGAGATGTTTACAGCAAATTTCTAGGAGTTTGTCTCCGAAAGAAAGGAAAACAACTATTAATGAGGGGGTTTTAGCAATGTCTCTCTTATCAATTGTTAGTAAATCATAGCAACTAAAAGCACAGGCTTGCTCATCAGATTTGTGAACGTGTAAATAGGCACAGTGGTGCCTGAAGGACTCTGAGAATCACCTTTGACCACAACTTTTGGTTAGACTAATTAACTGCATTGCTTTACATGGTAACATCATTAAAAAGATCTTATTTCTTGGCTTACATTTGTCACATTATGTGTAAACAATGTGTCCTGATATATATTACCTCAAATAAGAGCGTTCTGTGCTGAGTAGGCAATGATGTTATAACCTTTAATAATGATACCTTACAATACCAAGATAAGTTCTCATAAGAATATAGTTCTTCTTCAATGATACATTACCTCTATGAATTTCATATTTATCTCATATAGGCTGCAGCAGAAGCCAAAGTTTTGAACAGTGCTGCTTGATGAATTTACACAAAATTCCATGTTGATATTAAAATTTCCTAACATATATATATATATATATATACACATATATGTATATGAAAAGTATAAAACATGTTTTAATAACTTATTAGCTACTTAAAATATTTTTACTCCTCCATCTGCTCTTTAAATCCTCAGAGTGATTAAAGGTGGATAGATGCTGGTATTCTTTCTATAAAGAGGAAAAAAACAAGGCAGAGAGAGATTAATTTGTGTAATAGTTCTTAACATTTCCTGGCTCATAGACTCCTAAGAATTTGATTATAGCTCTGGCCTTCTACCCTAGAAAATGTAAATAGGAAAAATATATGAATATTTTTTGCATAGAACTTCAGGTTAACAACCTATAGCCTGGGTAGCATAAGTATTAATGTAGTCTGGACTAAAACCCAATTAACCTAACTTTCAAATCTGTTCTTTTTCACACTCCATGTTCTAACTATTAGCTAGAGCAAAGATATGCCTTTCTTCTCTTACCGTTGTGTTAGGGTTTAGTATCTTCTTTAAAAAAAAAACACACACCAAAAAAAAAAAAGCCCAAAAATGAGAAAACCTATTGCATATTTCCCCTCTCTACACAATATGCTCCTGAGCTATATAAAACTGTAAATTAATTCCACTCATTTCCTCTTCTACACAATTTCTACTGAGGTTTCTTTTAACCATGTTACGTTCCTAGTTCCCATGGGATACTGAGACAGCATATGCTGATATTACGGTTTCAGACCGTACAGCTAGTGCTTCACACATCAAAGAATGAGGACTTAGTAAGTTATGCTTTATTTTCCTGTTCCTCTACCAAAAGGCAATATATTAATTAGGTTTCCAAATATTATTCTTATGATGACAGTGTTAATTTGTGGAACATAGACCATAGGAGTCATGGGAATTCACTTTGTGTTTTCCTCAGTTGTTTTTGAGCTTTGGAAGAAGAGCAGAAAGGAATCAGAGTAGAATGAATGTGGTGCCTAACACTCTCTAAAATAAAAACGTTACACAAGAACATGCCTGTCCTTTGTTACCTATTTGCTTTCTTTCGTATTTCTATGCATTTTAAAATTTCTGTTTGTTGGTAATACTCTCAAATAAAGAATAGCATCTTTTTCTCTGTCTTTTTTTGTCTAAAATAAAGCTTCATTAAAAAATTTATTTAAGCTTTTTTTATGGTTCACTCTTTATCATTTTTATCACCTTAGAATTTTATTTTATCACCTTAGATTTAAATGAAGGCGATTTTATCATTTTATCACCTTAGATTTAAATGAAGGAGGATCTGTGAACCAGAAAAGCTGCAAACCCTTTTATGTTGAGTACATAAACACAATTGTTATAATTAATTTCAATACAGAGGTTGAGTTTTCTACCGTGCCTCTTGGCAATTTTCGTTGAGAGATGCGTAATGCCACAGATTTGAGTGTGTGTTTATTTTATTGGGTAGTTAATTCTCCGTTCTACTTTTTTGAGGAAGGCTAGTCATACCATCGCTCTCTACCACTCCTGGCCCATTGTCAACACCCTGTTTCCTCACATCTTAGGGCAGGTGAGCAGTTCCACATACTGCCTGCCAAACAGCAGGGTTTGACCTGGGCCAAATCCATGGTTACTGCATCCTCTTGGTGAGGGAGAGACATGGCCCTATTTTCTTTGTTGCGGCTGACAATTTTCTTGTCACACTTGTTTATCATGGTTGCTTTCTATTGGCATCCTGAGGGTTTATCATTCAGTACAGCAGCCTGAAATTGTGAATGGCCCAGGCGGGAGGAAAATGTAGAAGGGAAGTGAGGAGTGAGGGCATGAGGTGGGAGCTTATCCATTAGGAATCAGGAGGAAGATGAGAGGAGTAACCCAGAAATGAGGTCAATGACAGGTGCCTTAACCAGCCTTTTCCTTAGTACCTCTTGGGTGGAATTGAAGACTTTCAGGTTAGAACCTCCTTTCTTTTTATTTTTCTGATTAGTTTTTCATTTTGGCTTTTTCCTTCCATGTTTGTCATCCTGTCTTTTTTCTTTTGCTCAACCCATTTCCTCTTTGTCTTGGAATTTCCTTCTTTTTTTCCCTACTTTTTCTCAATTGATACTTCTATCAAAACAGATTACCCCTGTTTTGTAATTTCCTATGATCTGTGGAACTCTTTCCTTGCTAATAATTTCTATGGCCTTCAGAAGAATTTCCAGTGAAAGATAGCAAATGATCTTGCTTTAGCTCTGTACCCAGTATAGACAACAAGAGTTAATGCTCTTAGTGAACATGTGTTAGAGTACTCATAAAAAGCTAAGGGAGAAGTCACCCAGTGTTACTGTATGTGTGTAGTAACGTATTTGCAATAATAACATAAATCTGAGTTAAAAGTCATAAATAGAAGCTTGTTTCTCTTACATATAAAATTAGTTGTTGGTATCTGTTGTTCATTAGCAACTTGATAATATCGCAGTCAGTAAATGTTTCTGCAATTCTCTTGGTCCCAAGATGAATGTGTCAGCTCTAAGCATGGTGTTCAAATTCAAGATAGAAAGGAATAAGAAGAGGAAGTGATGCCACACATCTATCCCTTTTATTAGGAAAACCAAAAGCCTTCCCACAAGTCCTCAGCAGACTCACTGTATCTCACTGCTCATACCATTGTTTAGTTCTGCTTCTCATGCATCTCACCCCCAGCTACAAAGGATGATGAAAAAATGATCATTTAGGTTTTCCACTCTCTGAAGTTGAGGTGACATGAATGAGTCAACTAAATGAACTGTGTCTGCCACATTTCTTTCCTGGAAAATAAGGGGAAAATAATTGAAGATACATATTTTATACTGCTGTTTTGTCTGTGTGTATAAGTAACTCAAAAGTGGTACTTTACTCATGCTCAGTATCGTGCCCATGGTAACATTTCCCTGTATATCATGTCTCCTCTAAAGTGTGCTTTGGAATTCTTTTCTTTATCGCTTCTGACTTTGTGTGACTATGAGTAAAAGCTTAACGATAGAGAAAAGCTAATAATGAATTTGAGGAGAGATGAAGAAGATTCCCAGTTTCAGCTACCATAAATTATTCTCAAATCTTGACTCATCTATTATTTCCCTGGTCAACCTACCTAAAAATTTCTTTCACATGAGTCTCACAGTCTTATTAGACTTTATCTTTCTACCACTGAAGTACTCTTTTTGGATTTCTTACTGGTAGAGAGAGTGAGGAATGTACTAATATATACATACTGTTTTTTCCCATTTTCTTGCTTTTAAGAGCAGAAGTTCTGACATATTCAAGAATTTTGGTGAAACATTGACCCACATAACTAGCATGAGAGACCCAGTTATATGATGCCTTATACAGTTAACAGGAAATCTGGATAGGTTTGGGGCAGCTCTATCTACCTCCAAATGCATTTATTATTACCGAACTAGAGGATTAGATATTCAGGGAATGTGTCTCCCTGAGAGTGACTGTTGGGTATTGGGGAAGCAATACTCTAAGGAGAGTTTTCTGATTCCTTATACCCTCGGTTGCTTTAGTTTGTGCCTTTCTGATTCTGTAAGGAACAAATTGATGAATTATAGGTCTTCAGTGAAGGGTAATCATTTGTTAGCTTAAGTAAGGTGCCTTGCCTTGATTGCAACATTCAGTATTGAGTACATTCACTGCACCTCATATCCAGTCATTGAAATGTAAATTATATGAAATGTTTTGTGAATTTATAAAAGTCAAATACACTACTGAAAGACATGGGTTGTGAAGTGAAGGAAGTGGGTGTTAGTGTTAACTGAAAACTTTATATTAGATTTGGCGGTAGAGATAGGGACACAGCATTTTTGCATGTCTACTATGTACCAAGCAAAATAATCCTATAAGATAGTTATTTTCCCTGTTCATTTTAGAAGATGAGGCAATTAAAGCTCAAGGGGCCAAGTAATTCCTCTAGGTTTATACAAGTGAAAATACTCAATAGTTCTTCATTTTTGTTTTTCATTATATTCCACAATTGAAATGTATTCAGATTTCTTCTTTTAGATATGTTAGGATTATATAATTTTATAATAGGAAATATCATGGAACTCCTTTATGCCTATAACAGAAGTCTCCAGATATATACCAGGGCAATGTTTTATTTCTTTCAGGACCTGCTGAGATACTCCTTTTTCTCCTAGAACAATTGTATACCTACTACTCCTTGCACTGAAGCCATCCCCCGGCCCCTGATGACACTTAAGTGAAAAGCTATACAAGATTCCTCTTGACTTCACAACATACAATCTATAAACACACTTACCTTTCACTGATTATGAATTAACTGATGTTGCAGCTTACTGTCACAGCTGATGAGAACCTAAAATTAGTACTGCCAGGTGTGTTTTAGTAGGCACAGAGGGCAGATACATTCTGGGAGCCCTTTCCATTTCCTGGTTGTACTTCTTGAGATTAGAAAATTGGCAGCCTGTGCATGGCACAGACAGGTCAGGCAAGTCCCCACAGACTAAAGAAAGTGGAGACAAAGTAACAACCTCTGCATGCGCTGCACTTGATTCAAAGGATTTGTGTATCACGTTCCATTAGGCTAGTCTTTCTGGGAATCCATTGTCCTGCTTTGAGGGCTGACATTAGATCATTCTAAATGGTGTGCTTCCACAGTGCCCTGGGCAAACTATGAGATATTGAATGTGGAGGAAGCACTCTTTGGCTTTAGAAGTTTCTGAAATGCGTGAGATCAGGAGATCCAGTTTTATACAGTACATGATCTTCATAAGCTCAGTATAGGAGTTATAGGGTAGTAAGCCTTTCTTTTGTTTAGAGTTATCCTCATGTCCAAGTGAAGTGAAGGCGTTATTCTTGTTCACCTCAGTTGTCTCAGCCTTTATATAGAGGATTAAGTGGATTTCTCAAGATCTGGAGAACAAGTGGAAGGAAATACTATTAAAAAAAGAGATTGGGTATGGAGCTTCTCTTCACTGACAATGATGTTTTTGCTTTGTTGGGGGAATGGGATTATTCTGGAATGCTTCCATGTCTATTTTTCCTTTCCTTGAAATGCCCAGGGAGACAAGTGAATGTGTATTTACCTAAATTACATAAATTGTTATTATTTCATCAGCAAAACAACTGTGCTGTTCTCCTTAACATTTTTAGAGTGGCTTTTAGTAGTTGTTATTAGATGCAATGCTTATAACTCCCTAGTAAATAAGGGATTTGTACACGGCCATCACAGGTGAGATCTTTGAAGTACTGGGTGATTAAATATGCATAGGTAGGATAATGAGGCACCTGTCTAATATCTATGTAAAACAATTTAAAGGATTGAATTACTTTTCCCTCGAACATGCATTTATTGAATCTGATATATGGCATGTTTGGGTATTATAGATAAGAAGTAAGAAGTAAGATACCCTGCCCTCAGGAACCTCAAAAATTAATAGCAAGAATAATGTAAACATTTAAGAACAGTGCTTCCACATATTGTAGTAAGTGTATAAGTCAGGTAATGACTCCTTGTAATGAATGTGCTTCAGGGTTAATCTGTGAACTCCCTAACATTCTTTGCAAAAAGAATTTTTTTTTAAAGATTTTATTTATTTGACAGAGAGAAACACAGCCAGAGAGGGAACACAAGCAAGGGGAGTGAGAGAGGGAGAAGCAGGCTTCCTGCCAAGCAGGGAGCCCGATGTGGGACTTGATCCCCGGTCTCCGGGATCATGACCTGAGCCGAAGGCAGTTTCTTAACCAACTGAGCCACCCAGGCGCCCCGCAAAAAGAATTTTTTTTTTAGAAGATTCTATTTATTTATTTGACACAGAGAGATACAACGAGAGAAGGAACACAAGCAGAAGGAGTGGGAGAAGGAGAAGCAGCCTTCCTGCTGAGCAGGGAGCCTGATGTGGGGCTTGATCCTAGGACCTTGGGATCATGTGCTGAGCTAAAGGCAGCCACTTAATGACTGAGCCACCCAGGTGCCCGTTTGCAAAAATGTTTATTTAAATTGTGTTTCAAAGGAATATAAGGGCACAAAACAAGTAAGGAATTCTTGGTATAAGATACTGAGAATCAAGGTGAGATAAGAAGACCCTATAGGCAAAGGCACAGAAGTTTATAAACATTGCCTTATCCCAATTATTCCTCTCATATGAAATTGCCATGAGAGCTCTACTTAAAAAGGGCAAGGTTAAACTATGGCCCCTAATACATAATGTAGGGCTTTCTGTTAAAGCTTCTTAAACTCTTAACTTAGGACCAAATCCAGGCCAGGACTTTTTTTTTTTTTTTTTTTTTTTTAGATTTTATTTATTTGACAGAGAGAAACACAACCAGAGAGGGAACACAAGCAGGGGGAGTGAGAGAGGGAGAAGCAGGCTTCCCGCAGAGCAGGGAGCCCGATGTGGGACTCAATCCCGGGTCTCTGGGATCATAACCTGAGATGAAGGCAGTTGCTTAACCAACTGAGCCACCCAGGCGACCCCGAAGCCAGGACTCTTAAGGCCTAATCATACTGCCAGCCATTCTATGAATAAAGTTGGCAATATAATACCTTAAATCTTTTATTTTATTTATTTATTTTTAAAGATTTTATTTATTTATGAGAGATTAAAGAGAGAGAAAGAGTGTAGAGAGAGAGAGATGCAGAGGGAGAAACAGGCTCCCCACTAAGCAGGGTGCCTGATGTGGGACTTGATCCAAGGACCCTGGGACCATGACCTGAGTCAAGGTTGATGCTTAATCATCTGAGCCATCCAGGTGCCCAATGCCTTAAATCTTTTAGATCAAATTATCCACCCTGAGAAAAACAAAAACAAAATTAGTCATTCCTCCTCTCTTCGTCTGGAAGAGAAGATTGACCAGAGGTGGCGAGGGATAGCAGCTTCTTTAACTGTTGCTGTTAGGTTATAGTTAGGAGAGGTGCTCTGAAAGGTTTTTAAAAAGCTGAGTTTTAATCCATAAATGAGTTTTCACCAACCAACCAACCAACTAACCAACCAACAAACAAGAAACCCAAAGACAAAGAAAACAAAACAAAAAAAGTGCCAAAGGATGGTATTGGAGAAAGGCTTATAGTGCAGGCTTCTCTATTCCCAAAATAACTTTTTTTTCAAGTGGTATCTAAAATATTAACCTCTATTTACTTTGATAATTTACCTTGTAGTTTTAATGGGGGAACAAGATGAGATGGATAGAAGAATTACTTTTCAAGTTGTTAGTCTTTCAGTTTGAATCTAGTTAATGGATTAGGACACCAATCATCAAACTGGTCCTGAGATAACATAGACAAGATAGGTTCAGGTGTAGAGTGGGGGTGAGCACAAGTACTGGTGAGTAAGTGGATGACACTGAAGAATGGTTTGGAGGACATAGATGAAACATTCAGTGCTTCAGGTTGCAAACAAACAGAAAACCCACTTTTGGCTAATTGAAGCAGAATCATCAGATACCCGCCTCCAGCTTGGAATGAGGGGAGACTGGAGTAGCAGATGATCCAGCTATCATACCAAAAGAAGTCTGCCTAGAGTAACGCCACTGCTGACTCATCACTAGAATGTGTGCACATCTTCTCCTGTTCACAACCAGTACCGTGAGTTCTTGTTCTCTAAGAGTCCTGTGTCTTTGTGCTGCTACCTTTAGATTCAAAGTCCTAGAAAAGGGCCTCTAGTTGGTGGATTGATCTGGCTGCCAGAAGAGAAGAAGAGGACATACTTCAACCTTTTTAGATTTTGTAGCATGAGGCAGAGTCCTGTCTTCACCAAAAGGTGTACATCAAGGCATATCCTTGATAGAAGGAGAATTCAGGTACTGGCCAGTCAGGAAAACCCTATGGTTGTTTAGTACAGTTGGAAAACCTTTTGTTTTCCTAAAATCTCAACTGTGTTCCTCTCTTGTATGTTGACCAAACTCAGAAACAGGTGAGCAATCAGATAGTCATTGTGAGAATAGACTAAACCATTGAATCTCAGGGAACTTTTGTGCTGTTTGAAGTATGGGGACAAGGGGCAATGATAGCAAGTGAAACTGCTGGATATGTTCACAGAGTGGGTAGGCCAAGTCTGCTGCCATAATGGAGCCATGATCTTGGTAAATTCACTTCTTTTAAGTTGGCCTCAATATCTTCAGTAAAATGAAAGGGGGATTCCTAACTGTCTTTGTAATATTTTCAAATAATTTATTTATCAAATATTTATTTTGTACCTTCTGTTCTAGTCCATATTCTAGACATTAGGTAACAGTAGTAAATGAGTCTAAGAAGGTCTCTTCTTTCCTAGAGCTTCCATTAGACTACATAAACACTCAATTGGGGGTGGTAGTGGGTGACCAGATGGAGAGTGAAAATCTATAATTCTAGTTTGGATATTCTGAATTTGAAATAATTAATAATAACATAGAAATACCTGGATTTCAGGGGGAAAGGAAATGACCAAAAATAGAATTTTGATCTTTAGAAGTATATTGTTTGGTATTCAAAGCCATAAAATGAATGAGGTCATTTAAGCTATGAGCTGAAATGAGAAGAAGCCTGAGGCCCTCTACTCCCTCCCTCCTTCCCTTCTTCTCTCTCTCTCTCTTTCTTTCTTTCAGATTTTACTTATTGTTTTGACAGAGAGAGAGACAGTGAAAGAGAGCAGGGGGAGGGGGAGAGGGAGAAACAGGCTTCCCACAGAGCAGGGAGCCCGATGCAGGCTTCAAGCCCTGGACTCCAGAATCATCACCCAAGCTGAAGGAAGATGCTTAATGACTGAGCTTCCTAGCTGCCCCTGCCCCTTCACTTTCAGTCTGCAGGTGTCTTTACATATAAAATGAGTCTCTTGTAGGCAGTATATGAGTGTTTTTTTTTTGTTTTTTTGTTTTTTTTTCCATTCTGACCCCCTGTGTCTTTTGATTGGAACATGTAGTCCTTTTGCATTCAGAATAATCCTGTTTCATTGTTGTTTCTGGAGATCTTTCTCTGATACTTTCTTTGTAAATTCTGGTCTCTTCTCTGCACTCAAAGAGTTCCCTTTAATATTTTTTACAAGTCTGGGTTAATGGTCATAAATTTATTTATTTTTTTTTTGTCTGGGAAACTCTTTATGTCTCCTTCTATTCTGAATGATAGGCTTTCTGGGTAGAGTATTCTTGGCTGCAGACTTTTCCCATTCAACATTATAAAAATATGATGCCACTCCCTTCTGGTTTGCCAAGTTTCTGTTGAAAAATCTTCACTTAACCTCATGCGGTTTTCCTTATAAGTTATAAGACTTCCTTTGTCTTGCTACTTAATGATTTTTTCTTTAGCACTATATTTTGCAAACTTAATTACAGTATGTCTTGCTATTGGCCTGCTTATGTTGATTTTGATGGGAGTCCTCTGTGTCACCTAGATCTGGATGTTTGTTTTCTTCCCCAGATTAAGAAACTTTTCTATTATTTCTTGAAATAAATTTTCTGCCCACTTTTGTCTCTCTTCTTCTTTTGGAACTCCTGTAATACAAATGTTACTACATTTGATGGAGTCACTGAGTTCCCTACGTCTATTCTCCTGTTGCATAATTCTTTCTTTTGTTCAGCTTCATTCTTTTCCATTATCTTGTTTATAGGTCTCTAATTCCTTTCTGTGCTTCTTCCTGTCTGTTGTTCATTGCATCATGCATGTTTCCAATATTGTTTGTTTTCTTCTTCAGCTCTGTTGGATGCATTTTTAGCACTTATTTCTGTAGTAAACTTCTCACTGATAACTTCTTTTCTCAAGCCCAATGAGTATCCTTGTGATTCTTGCTTTAAATTCTCAATCAGGCATGTTACTTACATCAGTTTTACTTAGACCTATGGCTGTGGCCTTATTCTTTTTTTTTTTTTTTGGATAAATTCCTCTGTCTTGGCATTTTGTCTAAGTCTCTGTCTTCTTCTGTGTGTGAGAAAAGCCAGTTATGTTTCCTCCTAAAAGTAATGGCGTTATGAAGAACAGGTCACGTAGTGCCTAGGGCCTGGAGTTTAGGGAGTGTCTCCAGTGTGTGCTGTGTGTACTTTGTTTTTGTAAATATTTATGCACCTAACACGGGAGCACCCATATACATAAAAACAGTTAATAACATAAAGGAGCTAATTGATAATAACACAATAATAGTAGGGGAGTTTAACACCCTACTTACATCAATGGACAGAGCATATAAATAGAAAATAAACAAGGAAACAATGGCTTTGAATGACACACTGAATGGGATGAACTTAGCAGATATATTCAGAACATCCCAACCTAAAACAGCAAAATAAACATCAAAAAAACTGCACATGGAAAAGTTTCCAGAATAAATCACATAATATGTCGCAAATGCCTCAACAATTACAAAAAGATTGAAATCATACCATGCATCCTTTTTGAACACCATGTTCTGAAAGTAGATGTCAACCATAAGAAAAATGGAAAGGTTACAAATACAGGGAGGCTAAAGAATAAATGGGTCAACCAGGAAATCAGAGAAGAAATAGAAAACATGGAAACAAATGAAAATGAAACCACAATGGTCCAAAACCTTTGGGATGCAATAAAAGCTGCCCTAAGAGGGAAGTATACAGCAATACTGGCCTATCTCAAGAAGCAAGAAAAACACAAACTTGCTTTACACAAATGAAGCCTAAAGCCAGCAGAAGGAAAGAAATAGTAATGATAAGAGCAGAGATAAATGATAAACTAAAACAAAACAAAAGATAATAGAACAGATCAAGAGCTGTTTTTTTGAAAACATTAATAAAATTGATAATCCCTAGCCAGAATTAACAACAACAACAACAAAAAAAAAAAAAAAGAAAGAAAGAAAGAAAAAAAAAAGTGAAAGGACCCAAATAAAATCACAAACAAGCAGGGAGAAATAACAACAAACACCAGAGAAACACAGTTATGAGGATATTATGAAAAACTATATGCCAACAGGTTAGACAACCTGGAAGAAATGGACAATTTCTTAGAAACCTGTAAATGACCAAAGTTGAAAGAGGAAGCAATAATCAAAAAATTCCTGAAACAGAAGTCCAGGACCAGATGGCATCACAAGCAAATTCTACAAAATATTTATTTTTTGATTTTTAAAATTTATTTTTCACCAAACATTTATAGAAGTGTTAATACTTTTCTTCTGAAACTATTCTAAAAAATAGAAATTGATAGAAAACTTCCAAAATCATTCTATGAGGCCAGCATTACTCTGATACCAAAACCACATGAAGACCTATTATAAAAGAGAACTACAGGCCAATATCCCTCATGAACATGGAGGGAAAAATTCTCAATAAAATACTAACAAACTGAATCTGACCATACATTAAAAGAATCATTACCCCCCAGCGTGTGGGCGCCCCCGAGCGTGTGGGCGTCCCGGAGCGTGTGAAGATGTGGTCCATATATACAATGGAATACTACGCCTACATCGAAAAGGACAAATATCCAATTTTTGTAGCAACATGGACTGGACTGGAGGAGATTATGCTGAGTGAAATAAGCCAGGAAGAGAGGGTCAAGTATCACATGGTTTCACTTACGTGCGATGCATGAGGGGTAACCTGGAGAACAGTGGGAG
>PITA01027774.1:0-20619 GCA_004023965.1 Spilogale gracilis | reverse complement strand
ACTGCCCGCCCTGCTCCTGCACCTGGACCTGAAAAACCACCCTTATCTTGCCCTCGGATCATTGGCATCCACGCAGTCACTAGCCACGGTGGCCTAGTGACCCTTTTAAACGTGGGTAGGGTCCCATCACTCAAGCCTCCAGTGGCCACCCCATGCAGTCAGAGTGAAGGACAAAGACACTGGCTTCCGTGGGCTCTGCGGGAGTCCCACCTGCAAGTGCACAGAGAGCGCATCAGGAAACCAGATGCACGTGGTAGAACGTGGCAAGAGACGGGGCACCGGGCCCTTGGACTCTGGGCCACTGGGGCTCACGTCGAGCAGAGTAGAGCTGCCCAGCCTTGCAGATCCACCAATGGGCAGCCCAAGTCAGACAAGACGACCACCCCCAACCCTCCAGGCCATGAGCCCCTCGGGGCAAGGATTGGAAGGGCTTGGGCCATGAGGCAGCAGTGCTGAGTGCTGGGCCAGCCCTCAGGAGCCCATCTCTCTCTAACAGCTGATCAGCCCTACCTGTGATCTTGCAGCACAAGGAAGACCGTGGTGAGAACAATGCTGAGGTGACAGAGTTGCTGTAGCCGGAGCGTTAGGGGGCTCGGGATGAGGCTTAGGGTCTGGAAGCCTTGTGACCCCCTGTCAGGACAGCAGAGTCTGCTGGGGCGAGTGGGACATGTGGCTGCATCAGAAGGACAGGCCAACACCTGGAAGCCCTGGGTGCGGGAGAGACCCTGACGTGGTCGGTGTGGGGAGCGTGAGGAAGGAGGGGCTGAGCAGTGGACAGCGTAGAGGGGAAGACCCCAGGGGCAGAATGCTCTGGGCTAGAGCAGGAAGGGAGGCTCTTTGGAAGACACGGGGCGCCAGGGAGGCTGATGGGCCCCAGCAGAGCAGATCTGCCCCGGACAGCCTCGCTGCAAGCCTCCACCACAGGCTTGGGCATCGGCTAACTAGCTAGCTCAGTCCATCGTCTCTGCTGTGAGCAAGCGCCACGGCCTCCTGGCCAACCCCGTGCTCAGCGGCTCCTCCCATCCCCTCTCCAAGAACAGGTAGCAGTGTCGGGTAAAGCCTGGCTCTGTGGTCGGGAGGAATGGGCAGGTCAGGGGGCCAGTGAGCACGCGGCCCAGGCTGAGGTCCAGAACGTGACCAGCTCCCGGGAGACAGGTGTGCTGCCATCCCTCGCACCACCCGTGGATGGCCAGGTCCCAACACCCAAGTTTGGCTAAGATGCCCCAGTGGCCCCCGCAGCCTCACTGACCTGCTGGGAAGGGCTCACGGAGCTCCAGGCCCCTGGGACCAGTGCTAGCCCACCCGGCAGCCCCTCCCCAGCACCCAGCTCCCGTCCCTTCCCTGCACAAGCTCAGACTTCCATTCATCACCTGCAAGTGTTCTGTCCTTCCTCATGTTCTCACTGCCTGGGAAGCCCCGGGTCTCCATATAACCTGCACACGTGCATGCACACGCATGAAAGCACACTCATGCAGGTGCACATGCACACACGTATGATTACACATGTGTACACACACTCATGCTGGTCTCACATAGGCATCTCCTGACTCCCTGCCCTGGGCCCCAGGCACCCAGCTGTCTGGAGCCCGCTTACAGGAACATGCTGGAATCCTGCACGTGGTACCCTGGAGAGCGCCCCCAGGGACTGCTGGGGAGAGAACACGAGACTTCCCGGAGGGTCATGCTCTGAATCGGCAAACCTCACACTTGGGAGTTTGCACCAAGGACCTAGAGGACGTGTAAAAAGGCATAGTGGGGTGCGGAGGGGAGGGATGAACAGGGGGAGCACGGGGAATTTTAGGGCAGTGAAAATACTCTGTATGGCCTATGTCCTCATGTGCTTGCCCAAACCCATGGAATGTATGACACCAAGTGAATCCTAACAGATCCTATTACCATCTGCAGGTGATTATAACATGTCAGTGTAGGTCTATGACCTCCGGGGTAGGGGGAGGCTCTGTGCATGCAGGAAACCGCTGACCTCCTCCTCATTTTGCTGTGAACCTAAGACTGCCCTAAAAATGGATATATGTATATATATATATATCCATTTTTAGGGCAGGCTTTACCCGACACTGCTACCTGTTCTTGGAGAGGGGATGGGAGGAGCCACTGAGCACGGGGTTGGCCAGGAGGCCGCGGCGCTTGCTCACAGCAGAGACGATGGACTGAGCTAGCTAGTTAGCCGATGCCCAAGCCTGTGGTGGAGGCTTGCAGCGAGGCTGTCCGGGGCAGATCTGCTCTGCTGGGGCCCATCGGCCTCCCTGGCGCCCCGTGTCTTCCAAAGAGCCTCCCTTCCTGCTCTAGCCCAGAGCATTCTGCCCCTGGGGTCTTCCCCTCTACCCTCCCCACACATATATATGTGTGTGTGTGTGTGTGTGTGTATATATATATATATATATATATATATATATATATATATATATGGTTAAAGGCAAAAGAAAAACTCATCAAAGCATGGTCTACAATAGCAAATGAGAGGTCAAGAACTTTGCATGGCCTCAGAGAGTAGGGGGCCCAAAATTGGAATTCTGGCTACACCAACATCACAAAGATCCCAGGTTTTGGCCTGGGATTGAGTTGACGCCACATCGAAGGACTAATGGGTATCCAGAAACAGACCAAGTTTTTAACTACCAGAGCTCAGGATCAAATGGCCACGTGACCGGAATATAGGAGAAGAGTTACATAATCATCTCAATAAAGGCAAAAATGCGTACAAAATTCAGTATCTGTGCTGACTAAAAAAAAAAAAAATCAAAAGACACTCCTAAACCTGATAAAAATCCATAGCAAATATTACACTTAATAACAAAATATTAGACACTTTTCCCTGGAGTTCAGAGATAGCATGCTGTCAAAACTTCTATTCTGTTAGACCTAGCTAACGCAATGGGGAAGGAAAATATTTCTAAATGTACGGGATTAGAAAGAAAAATATCAACCCATCATTTTTCACTAATGACATGATTGCGTACTTAGAAAATCTGAAAGAATCTACAGCTAAATTACTAGAGTAAACACATGAATTTAGCTAGATCACTGAGTGTAAGATCAATATACAGAAATCAATAATGCTTGATTATGCTAGCCACAAATAGAAAATGAAAAAAACTTTTACATCTATCTCTTGTAATGGCATAAAAACCAAATATATATATATAAACCCAAGAGAAAATTTGAGAGACTTGCACTTTAAAAACCACAACTATAAACTATAAGATATCATTGACATAAATTACGCAAGACCTAAATAAATGAGGGAATGCACTGTGTTTATGGGCCAGAAGAGTCAATATTATAAAGACATCAATTTTCCCCAAAATTGATTTGCAGATTTAACATAACACCAATAAACATCCCAGGAGGTACTGTGAGTGTGTGGAAATTGACAAGTCTACTTAAAAATTCATACAGACTTAAAAGGGCTGAGAACGTACAAGATGATCTTCATGCTGTAAGGCATCACGATTTTTAAAATAAAAGTGCGGTAATTAAGACGACATAGTCTCAGTATGAGAAAAAGCAAGTAGAGAGAAAACAGGCAAGCCAGCGTGGAAAAGACATTTTCTACACATAACTGATGTAGGACTGACACAGAAAATGCTGAGAACACCTGCAAACCTGTAAGAGAAAGAGACTAGAAAACCAGGCACAATATTGAGCAGGTGCTTTAAAATGAGGATACTTAGTGTACCTGGGTAGCTCAGTGGGTTGAATGTCTGACTCTTAATTTCCAATCTGGTCTTGATCTCAGGGTTGGGAGATGGAGCCCCGTGATGAGCTCCATTCTGGGCATGGAGCCTACTTTAAAAAAATGAGGATATTTATATGACCAATAAACTGAAAATCATTCAAGGTCGTTGGTCATCAAGGAAACACATTAACACCACCATCCCTCCAAGTCCAAAATAAGGAGACATAAGGTCCTGACAAAGATGGGGGCAGGGACAAGATGCACTTATATTGCTCACAGAAATATAAGTTTGTGCAAACACCTTAGGAAAGAGTTTGGTGGACCTTCCATAGCTGAGAAGATGCAAACCTTTTTAGCAGCACTTCCCACTGTGAGCACACCGCCGACCGAAGTGCCTGCCTACCCCTATAGACATTATGATACCCACAAGGGGCAAAAATCAGAAGCAATTCCAAAGTCCACTAAAACAGAAGTTATACTTATCATTCTATGTAACCTGTTGGGTAAGTAAACTGTAGCATATTCATAGCATGAAGTAGTAACTAATAGTGAAAAAGACAAGCAACCGGGATTCCCGATAACATGGAGGAATTTCAGAAACAACGCCGAACTAAGAGCCAGTCACAAAACACATACTCTGTGATTCCGTTTATAGAAAATTCAATATCAGGCAAATATAACTCATGGTGGGGGGTAGGTCAAGAGAATAAATGATTGTCATCGGGAAGAGCACATAACAGGGTTTCTAGGGGCTGACGATGTTGGGTTGTTTGGGATGGGGCTGCATGGCAAGAAATCCTAACAAATGGTCTGCAACGGGTGTGCTTTTCTGAAGACACACTGTATACATATACATTAAAGAATATACTGAACTAATCTGGATGGGACACAAACCAGCCAGGTGGGGTGGTGGGAAGGTCCTAGCCACGCCCCTGGCAGGTACAGGCACCGGAGGGAAAGATGGGGGGAAGAGGCGGGAGGGTCGCCCAGCTTCTCCTTCACATTCCAGGAGATGAAATCGTTGGCCAGGCTCTTACCCAATTGGTATTCACAGCAGACCCTTAGTCACGCGTTCCTTGCGAGTATAAACATCCTCGTCCCAGTGAATTCATGACGATATCATTGCCTTGGGGGTTGAGAGGATTGCTTCTTGTTTTCTACTTCCTTGACTGTGTGTCTCACCACCATGTTGTCCCAACACAGCCACTGCTGAGATGAGCAGCTGCTAGGGCTTAGGGTCTGGCCTCGAGACTCCCTGTCATGGAGCAGTTTCTAGAACTGGGATCCAGGGAGAGAAACAAATGGCCACACATGCACATCGTGCAGCATCTTTGCTCCATCACCTCTACTTCTGGCCTGGCCGCCTGTGGTTTTAGACGCTGGTCTTCCTCAACGCCGTGCCAGGACATGCACCAGGCAAATGCTGCTTCTCTGCGCTTCACGGATGCCAAGTTTTCTGCAAAGTGAAAGTCTGCGGCGAGCCTGTGGGGAGCATGTCTGTCCTCACTGCGTATCCAATGCATTTGCCTACTTCCTGTCTCTGGGTCACCTTTTGGTAATTTTCGCAATATTTCAAACTTTTCATGATTGTATTGGCAGTGTGACAGGGTCTGTGATCCGTGATTGGGGCGCACTAAAAGCTCAGAGGATGGCTAGCATGTTTTAGCTATAAAGTATTTTTAAATGAAGGCACGAACATTGTTTTTATAGACACAATGCTACTGCACACATTACAGATGACGCTGTGGTGCAAACAGAACTCGTAGACGCACGGGGAAGCCCAAAAAATTCACTGGACTTGCCTTATTGTACTATTTGCTTTACTATAGTGAAGTATAGTATCTCCAAGATATGCCTGTATGCACACACGTGCACATGTAAACTCATGAGCACACATACACACGCCCGCCTGCTCACATGTGTGTATGCGCACACACACATGCTTCCTGTCTCTCGGCCCACACTCTTCCCATTATACCCTGCATCCTCTTTGGACATCCCTCTGCTGAGTGACAAATTCCTGTGATGTCCTTGGCCTCAGTCCTCCCCACCCAAAACAAAGGGGCTGAATAAAATGATCCCCGCCTGGCCCCTTACTCAGACCCCAGGCAGCGGTTTTGTCACTCCCCTTGCCTCTTTAGGAAGCAAACATCTAGGCGGGACAAAACAGGGCAGTGCTAAAAGCCCTTGGATCCTGATAAGAATTCAGTAATGTGAACGTTGTCTGGAAAAATCTGCCTGGGCCCCAGCACCGCCTCAGGGCTCCAGCTCCGCCCTCCACCCCTGTCTGGAGCTTGTCTCCCGAGGGAGGAGGTGCAGCGTGGTGGGCTGGACCTCCAATGCACCTGCTCCTCCCTCGCCCAGCAGCCTGCTTTGGGCTGTCCAGGCCCGCACTTGTGCACTCGTTCCTTCCTTCCTCGTGTAGCTCCCGTGTTCCACCCAAGGTGCCGAGTCCTGGGCCTTGAACAGACACCCAGAGTCATCAGACACACATGTCTACCCAGCACGTCCACATCTCAGCAGTGCCCACGGAAACCGGTAGTTCGTCCGGCGAGCTCAGTGGCCAGGGGCCACATGGAGCCAGCCTTTATCGAAGCACCCTGCACAGCAGGAAGGGCTGTCCTGGCCCCGAGGTCACCGAGGTCACCAAGGTCGCCTTCGTGGCTGCCCGTGGCTCCTGGGACCCCTTCCCCAGGAAGCAGGGAAGCAGGGCTTTGAGGAGGCCGCTTTCCCCTGGGCCAGCCCCGGCCGGTATGCATGTGGTAGCCGCCGGTGTCCCGGGGACTTTGGACTGCAGCTCATGGCTTGGTCACCTGGTCCCCGGTCAGCCTGAGGCTGCTCACAATGGCTGACTTCCTGATTCCCGGGCACGACTCTCATACATTGGACCCTTCCACTAGAGATTAACGTGAAATTACCTTTGGAGGCAGACATGGAGACGTAACTGATACGGCAGGAATGGCCTGGCCAGGCAGGCGGAAGAGAGGGAGTGGAAGCCCCATGCGGTGGGAACACGAGCTGCCCCGTGGCAGGCTGTCCCATTCCGTGGCCAGACCCAGGGCTCGGTGGGGCCGCGTCAGAACCCTCTGTGGCCTCGGTGTGTGCCCTAGAAGGAACTGGGTCCCTCACCACTGGCGTCTCTGGCCTTGGCCACATCCACTCCCTGCTCCAGCCCCCAGGCTTCCTGTTTCTCCAGAGAAGAACCCCACAAAGGCGAGCAGCCTCCCTTGTCACACACACGGCCACACCGACACCCTCCACAGCCTACGGGGCTGCTCGGACCATGTAGACGGGGCCAGTGCTGAGTGCTGGGCTGGGACTTGGCAAGGTGGCCGAGGGGCCCTGTCCTGGGACAGAGGAGATGCGGCATCAATTGAGGAGGAGGCATGCCCTCTCTGCCCGGCCCTCTGATGACCTCGCGGTAGGGAGGGAGCACTGAGAGCCAGAGGGAGGCTCCTTCCTGGGGACTCCGGCCCAGCCGCCCACTGAGGACCTGCTCCATCGGCACAGAGCTCAGCTGCCCCCATCCCTCAGCCTGCACTGGGCACTGGGATGTATTGGGGGCTGGCCCTCAAGATCTGTCTGTGTTCCAGGTCACACACACCAAGCTTTCATCGCTCCTGGGAAGATAGAGATGACCCCAGCCCCAGACAGGCACGGCAGGAGGTGGTCAGCCCTGGGGTCCTGAATTTCCGGAACCTCCTCTGGGATGGGAGTTAGGGGATCTATGTGACCCGGGTGCTGGCCCTCCGTGGAGGGCTTCAGCTGGGGGAGCCCCTGACCAACAGAGGCCCACATAGACCCTCCCCACGAGAGTCCCCCCAGACCACCTGTCCTCATGCTTAGGTGGGGACAGATGGCCCTAAGTGCAGGGCATGAGCTGTGATGAGGGGCAGGGCCCGGGTTTAAGTCTTAGCACATTTAAGAAGCCAGTGGCAATCACGCTGGGGAGAGCAGGGGCTGCTGGAGAGGGACAGCTTGGAGAGGGGACAAACCGGTCCAGGAAGTCCCCAGGACACCACAGACAACACCTTCCCCTCCCTGCTCCAAATCCCCACTTCCTCCGTGATGGGATGCCCTCTGAGGGACGTCGCCTCCGAGACTCCGGGTAAGACCCCAAGACTCATGTAGAGTCAGATTCGACAAAATCAGATCTGTGGGAAAAGCAGGCTGGAAGAAGAAGCGAATTCTCCAAGGCCTCATAGTCCTCAGGCCTCGCGAAGGGGTCCACACCTGCATGGTCCTGTCTGGGACTCACACACCTGCCAGGTTCCCTCGGAGGGGCAGGCGGGGGCTCGGAGGCTGACACAGTCTCCACGCAGACTACTTTGAATATTCACGCGGTGTGCTCCCATCGGGGTCTGGGGGTTGGCGCAGGGCGAAGCAGCCAGACACGCAAGTTGCAGAGACCTAATTTTAGAGATGTTTTGACATTTCTCCAGAGTCTCATCATGGATACCTGGGAAAGTGCCTCCTGGAAAATGAAGGGAACGCTGTGTTTTGAAGCTACGTTTGTCCAGTTACATGAGAAGCACAGAGACATCCCCAAGGGGAAGCTTGGGTGTCCATCAGCAAGGGAAGGAGCCCAGTATGCTTCAGCCACACGGTGGAATGCAATTGGCAATAACCTTTACAGACTTCTTGGACTGTCCTGCATCGTGGGATTTTTCTCTCAAGCAATAATACACTAAATAAACCAGGGGAGCTGGACACGAAGGGGCTCTGTGAGTGCAGCTCCATTTACGTAGAATTTTGGGATGAGCATTCTCGCCTGGGCAGATCAAGCTCCAGCCAGTGGCAGCTTGGAGGGGCAGGGGGTGCTGGGAATGGACCAGAGAACTTTCTGGAACTATGAGAATGTCTGGGCTTGGATCTGCCTCATCTCTCCCTCTACCTCTTCTGTTTAAGTCGAATAGATGACTTCTGGTCCCTGTGTCTCCAGGCTCTGTTTGGGTTCCTGCTGTTCCCTCTCCCTGGAAACCCGAAGCGTTCTCTGGGTCCCTGGGGGGGAGGGGGGCTGGGCTGCCAACTTCTCCCAGATTAATTAAATGACAAATCACCTGTAGTCTCTCAACCAGAAAACGGTAGGAGCACAGCCTCCCACCACCCCCACGGGACTTAATCCAAACCGAAAGCTTGGAAGAGCTTTACAGCCTTTGTTCCAAAGGTTCATATCCACGGATGGGGAAACTGAGGCTCAGAGCGAGGCAGTGCTTCATTCAAGGACAACACAGGGCTTTTGTGGAGGGGGGTGCTCATGATCCTCCCCTGTATCCAGGGAGAGAAGGGGTTTTCACTCCTCTCCCAGCTCAAGAGGGGGCTGGAAGACGTTCCCATCCTTACCTCCAGCCCCACCCTTCAACAGGAAACCCCTTATCAGATCAGAGAGAGACGAAGGTGAAGACCGCACCCTGCCTCCCAGCCCCTTCCTTCCAGCAGTAAGCTCAGGGGTGGGACTGCCTCCCGCAGCCACACAGGTACACATACCTGGAGACACACTCCAGCCCTCACTGGATGGTAAATGAAATTCAGGTGGTGAGGACTTGCACGCCCCATTTGGGCTCCATCCAAGTGAGCCGTCAGAGCTCCTTCCTTGGCAACACGGTTGACGATATGTTTTGATCTCTATATGGTTCTTGCATCGGTTCTCAAAGTTGTGGTTACTTATCACCGTCACCCTCCATGTGAGGCAAAAGGCAGAGCCTGGGGTCGAGACTGAGGATGGAGGGTGGGATGTCCAGGCTCCCAGGGTAAGTGGCAGGTGGAGGACGAGAAAACCAGCCAGAAGTTGGTTCTCGGAGTGTGGTCTGGGGCTCGAGGGCATCAGCATCGCCTGGTCTATTAGAGACAGAGATTCCCACCCTCACCCCCCAGCAGCAGAATCAGAACCTTGGGTCCTGAGACCCGATCATGTCCTAATACACTGCTCAGGGAATTCTACGGCACATCAGAGTTTAAAGACCTCCGGCATTAGAGGTCATCTTCTTAGATGTCGTTGTCCATTAGATTTATTTCCAGGTAATTCTAGGCATTTCATAGATTTTAATGTTAGGATACACATTCTTTGTGCATTTATTTTTCTGGTCTTCGTAGGAGGGCAGCTGGTGTGTGCTGGTTGTGAAGATTCACTTGAGGGTCCTAGGAGCTCGCCTGTGGGTTTGTCCCTCTGGGTTTCCTGTGTGACTGTTGACTGAAACGGAAGAAGACAGAAGGGGCTGTAGGTTTGGAAATCAGAGGAACATCTGGAAACTCAATACAAAGCTATCTCTGGCAGGAAGGGGTCCAAAGTGGCGGGAAGGCTTCCTTCTTCATGTTGTGTGTGTGTGTGTGTGTGTGTGTGAGACTTCCAGACACCGTGTGCGTGAGTGTGCACACAGGACTGCACTAGATGGCCCCAGAACCTCCCCCCTCAGCCCCCCGGGACCATCAGACTCTGCCAGGGGCGAAGTCAGCAGCCAGTGGGGGCTTACTAAAGTTAGGATGATCCCAGGCACCGAGGAGCTGCCTTCTCAGGTCTGGACAGGACTCTGTGCCTGCTGGCAGAGGCAAACAGCCTGGGACTGAGGGCTCTCCCAGCGTGTGGGACACATGGTGCCAAATTGGGGACAGTCTTAGGCAGAGCAGGATGTTTGGTCAGCCTAACTTTTGCTCGGCTTCCACGGAGCTGGGCCAAGGGGTGAGGGGAGGACTTGGCCCCCAGAATCCCGCCATGGTCTTGGAGTGGTCCGCGCTCAGAGGCGTGGGAGCACCAGTCAGTCAGTGGTGGTCACACCCACTGGGCCAGCCGCTCTTGGTCGCGCTTCCCCCTTGACGCGGAGACAGACAAGTCCTCATCTGTGGGTGACACTGACAAAAATAACCTCAAATTCTCTCCAGTGCCTACTGGCTTTTAAAATAAGGTCATTTGCCAATGTCGGTCATTTGTCATCAGTTACAAATGACCAGCAACGTGACTGGTGCATGCCGGGCGATCGAGACGCTGGCTTGAACGCCCACATAATTGAAACACGTGCCTGGCGGTAAGTGAACACCTGTGCGTTCTTGCGTTGCCGCAGGGCGGCCGCAGGTGTTGGCCGTGACCGTGAGTTCCGACTTGCCAGTGAAAACGAGGTCCCGAGACCATGGTCTGTAGACCGTGGAGCACCCGGCCAGCAGCACTGGGGGGTCGGGGAGCTCACCCTCCACCCACCGCCCCCTCGGCCCACCTTCCCTCGCTGTCTGTTGGCAGGAGCCTGAGTCCCAGAGAACGGTCCGGTAGTGTGGGGGTCTGGAGGCCTCTGTCATGCCAGCAGTTACTACCTAATTGCAAAAGGAAAACATACTCGTGCCATAGGGGGACGGTGGGCACCCTCTCGACCAAGGGACCGGACTTTTCACCAATTGTAACACAAGCCGACAGTGCGGGTCTCCTGGCCCAATGTGGTGGGACACACACACACTGTCACATGAGTACGTCCTCGCCCGGATGTCAGTCTGGATGCAATCTCAGGGAGTTGATGCCGTATCCTAGTGGCTTGGACTCTCCCGACACGGCCTACTGTGGGCAGACAGGGAGAGCTCTGTGTCTGTCCTTCCTTTCTTGGGTTTTCAAGGCTAGAGACTATTTTGGAATAAAGGAGACAGAGGAGAATTAGCACCAAATGCAACGTGGAATCCTCCTGGATGGATCCTAGATTTTTTTTTTTTAAGTAAAAGGGTGTAGAAGGCATTGTAGGGACACTGTTTCTGTGCCCGTTCCCCATCGTCCTGCTCCCCGCGCTTGCCCGAACCAGCGCTGATGGGTTTTCTGTCCAGGCATCTCCTAAGACGTGAGCTGCCGAGGCCTCCCTGACTCCACGACCCAGTTGGAGAAGGACCCTGCTAATGCCCTGGGGTCCCCTCCATCATGGGATTGTAAGCACTGCCCTTGACCTATAGACAGAAAGACTCCCTCAGAGGCAAACATTTGTTCCTCGTAGTTACTTTCTCTGCTTCCCAGACTTCATTCCCGATCACCTGTGCTCAGGACTGTTCCAGGAGACCCAGGCTGAGGGAGGCAGTTTGGGGACAGTTGGAGACATGTGAACGTGGGCTGCCTCATAGATGGCATCACCGTATGAATGATCAATTAATTTGGTGACAGTGCTACGGTTCTGACCCGTCTCTCCACGGGGGCCGCCAGAGTGGCTTCCCATCACGTGGGCTTCTCTGCAGGGAGGTTGGGGACATGGTGCCCCAAAATGAGTCACCAAGAGGAGGAGGGAATCAGAGAGAACTCAAGATGGGAGCCCCGGCATGTCTTGTAAGCGAATTTCTGGAGAGAAAACCACCTCCCCTCTGATGTACTGAGCTAGTCATTCTGAGCACTCCTCAGACAAGGACAAGAATGAGGCTGCCTCCCCGCCGTCCCCAGGGGATTTCTGGGGCGCGCTGGCATTGGGCTGCTGGGTGGCGGCACCGAGAAGGTACCGAGAGGGACACGTGCACACGTGTCCACTCAGATGGAAGATTCTGCAAGCCTCAGACACGGGCGTGAACGGGAAGGGCGGGCCCGGAAGCAGGTGCAATAGGAAACGAGCGGTCTGAATTTTCTGTCTCTGCAATTATTTCTATATTCTCTTATCTTTGGAGGTTTCTCTTACTCTCTCAGTTCTATTTTAACACATCTGCCCTTTTTTTTCTTTTCTTTATTTGCTTACTTAGATTAGATACTGCTTTTACTTCTTTTATTGCTTCCCCTGCCCCCCTCCCCTGAAGCCCCAGCCCATCAATGTATTTATCGGTTTCACTGTTTTTAATGGATCACTTTCTGTCCTAATCTCCGGCAGCTCTTTCTTTTGCTTTTCTCAAGTTTATTTTGTTCCTCTCGTTTGTTCCCCCCCCACCCCCAACTTTTGGAGCTGAGACCTTAATTCATTTATTTCCATGTCTTAAAAAGCAATCATGTTGGCATTTCAGAGCAGGACTTGTCTTCTGAGCGTGACTCCAGCTGGAGCCCATCGGAACAGACTCCAGCATTTTAATTGACCCGACTTATTAAATACTCTGCAATCTTCCTTCGAGTTTCTTGACCCACCAATGAGAATCTGGTGGGGGTGAGGGGGGCGGTTTGCCTGTTTTTCATGGAACAATTTTCATTGTGGACAGATTTTTATCATCATTACTCCGCAAGGTTAGCAAATTATAGTCAGGGAGTGTTTGGTTTTTCTTTACAATTTCTACTCTCTGCAGTTTCTGGGCTTCTGTGGGATCTACGATGCTATGGGACCGATGTGACGGCCATTCCCCCAGAGGCCCTCGGGCTGGCGGGGTGCTAGTCCTTGCCCCGCTCACTGCAGACCTACCGTGGGGCTCATTAGGGTTTATTGCATCCTTTTGACTTGATCCGCGGCCAAATTATTTTCATCTGTTTGACCCCTGGTGGGCTGGGAGGTGGAGTCACCCGTTCCATGCTATTTTTCCCTGATGAATCATATTACTGTTTGGACTTAAAACCATGTAGGACGGATCACGAGCATCGGACCTTTCCTGCAGAAGAGCTCTATCTGGCCTTCTGTGTCATGTTTTTGCCTCAAACGTAATGATACTAAAGCTTGGACACCTCCTTTCCTTTTGTTGCATCCGCCGGGTGAGGCTTGGTCACCCCAGGTTCTGGGCATGCTCATCCTCACCACGCGTGGCTTGCCCTGGCTTTGGGAGCAGTTGGAGGACTCTGCCTCGGAAGAACTTACCTCCACTGCAGGTCTGAAGAGAACCATCATCTTCGCTTCTTTCCTACGTCCTGTTGTATTTTTATGCTGCTGCTTCTTATTTGTCTGGTTTTAAACTGTCTGTTTACCTAGCCAGTTTTTTCTTTTTTCATTTTTTTCCAAGTGCTATCTTTCTGATCATTTGAACGATTTAGAAGTTGACTTATTGCAAGTCATGGTTACCTTTTGAGTCACCGTCCATGTGCTACCCCAGGTCCTGGTCCTTGTCAGGCTCTTGTCCAGGCGTCTGGACAGCTGACCTCACGTGGGCACAGCCTGAAGGCACCCTGTCTCTGAGGCTGATGCAGGGGGCAGGGGACATCTGTCAGCATCTGCACACACGTAGCATATCCAACAGGGCTGGGCATGTCCCAGGTGACCTGCCATCAACCCAAGACAGGCAGGAGATAATGGGTGTAGTTCTTGCACTTTCTCCCCCCAGACGGTCCCGGAGTGGCCGTGCAGACCTCAGGCCGGGCTTACACAGCTGATTCTCCCCCCTTCCCGAGGCTGGAGGCTGCTCCCCTCGGCTTAAGACGGCTGGCTTCTTGCTGTGCTCCCACGCGGTCTTCCCATGATCTGTCCATGTCCTGGTTCCCTATCCTCACTGGAACCTCTGTCCTGGATTCGGGCTCATCTGCATGACGTCTTTTGAAACTGATTGCCTCTTAAAAGGTCCTGACGCCAAAGACAGTCGGATTCCAAGGTGCACGGACTGGGACGTCCAGTTAGCTTCTGGGCCCGTGCAGATAATACAGTGGTGTGCGCCCCCAACACCCTCCTCACATGCTTGAGGCTCTGGTCGGCTGGTGGAACGGAAACGTGGCTTCACGGTCGACCTTTTTGTGATTTCTCTACAATGAGATGACTCCTAGCCAGTCCCTTCTTTCCAAGGGGAGCCCTATTGAAATTACAACCTCTGAGTTACTATGTGTCTATGAGACAGTCTTCTCCTGCCTGTGTCTGGAGCCACGGATAAAACTCCTCCGGGGACAGTAGGTCAGCACAGCAGCTCATGGCCAGTGGACGGAAGCAAAAGAGCCACGGGCTGCTGCATGTCCACCAGTCTCTTCCATGGGATAGGAATGGGACAACCCAGCGCAGGCCAGCCAGGTCAGCCTGGGCGCCACGTGGACGAGAGCCCTCAGAGAGCCCAGAGCCGTCATGGCCCACATGGGCTTCACGGGCTGTCGTCGGGTCCCCTTGAGACTGAGCACTGGCTGCAAAGCCCAGGGCAGCTGACCTCCTCTGTCAGTGGTGGATGGGTGAGTTTTTGGCCTGAATTCCCATCCAGTATTTTTTCTTTATCTTTAAAGTTCAGGAACATTACCGTGATGCATCTTGATTTTAGTTGTTTGCCCTTTCTTTGTTCTGGGGCAGAGCACATCCTTCCCACTTGCCCACTCAAGCCTTTGTTCTGGGGAAGGTCTCTTCCGTGGCCATGACGATCATTTCATTAGCAAACATCCCTGAGGAAAAAATAATAAACTAACAGAACAGAAAAATAAGTTGGATCATAATAGATGGTAGATATCCTTTAATCTTTCATGACCCGTTTGCAAAGGTTTCCATTCAATTTCTTTCCTGTTCGGTGCTCTCTTCCACAGCTCACATTTTCCTCCGAGCATCACCTTAAATATTTCTCTTTCGTTTTATTGTAGTTGAGTTTCTGCACTAAATAAATAAATAAATAAATAATCCTCCATGTCTACGTTTTCGGTCATTTCTCTTTATTGCTGATTCTAATTTGACGTTCACTCTTCCCCAACGGTAAGCATCCTGGTGAGGGCAGAGCAGCAATTACAGGGCACTGTTTGCCGGGCGCTGAGTGTCATCACACGCATCCTCGCCTCTCTCTTACGAAGGGGGTACAATTATTTTGCACTCTGCAGGCAAGGATGCTGAGGCCCAGAAAGGGGAAGCCTCATGTGGAAGGTCACAGAGCTAGTGAGCCACGGGCATGAGACGTGAGTCTGGGCATCCTCTGATCTCTCCATGCCATTCTCCCCTCCCGGTTCATCGTTCATTTCCAAGGGAGCGGATGTGGGCTGCATTTCCAAGCTGCAGATCAGGGCAGTAGGGTGGGATGGGCGGGACACAGTTCTCCACGGCTGTCCTTCCTGGGAAGGACCCAGGGAAAGCGACTCCCCTCCTGGACTCTCCATCTCTCACTTGGGCGGTTGGAAACAATCCCATCAGAGAAGTGTCGTGACAGTTAACAGGATGCTCGGGGTCCTGGAAGGCAATAGACTTAAGTCCACAAATACTTAGAAATGCTAGATAAATACAACACCGTAACTTAAAGTACAGAACTCAAAAGAAAGCAAGATCCCTGGGAATGAGAGCAGGAAGGGCGTGAGTTCCACGGCATCCTGGCTGTGTGTGCTCAGCAGAAGACGCCCCAGGAGCACTCATCGCAGCCACAGCTCTTGGAATGGCCTTAAGCTTGAATTAGCTCATGTCTGCTGGACACATAGTGTCATATTCAAGCAATGGACCATCATGGACGATTATAAAAAGGAAATTTATTTACAGACAACAACACGGGCCACGATTTACTGGCAATTTTAAGTGGATGAGACAAGACAAAAAGGAGCTCATGGTCTGAAGCCCCACAGAAAATTCTGTCTGAAAACGAAGTGGCAGACATATAACTCGAGGATGTTTGTTAAAACCCACAGAACTTGGGTGATGAATGGACTCTGATGTAGGCAGTATTTTTCAAGACTCACCAGGGATATCAGGAGGCCGGGGAGAGAACGCAGAGTGTAATGTGTGAACATGATAGGTGTGACCCAAAAGGGGTGGAGGGAGGAGTGCACCAAGGAAATTTCAGAAAACTGTTTAGGCTGAAAACTGTGTGACTAAAGACAAAGAGAACGGACTGTATGTCTGCATTGCACTTGGTTGGCTGGCTTGCTCCTTACGGTGTGTGGACAGACACCATATCCTACGGTGGGACACACACGCGAATAAATGGCCGATCAGAGAAGCCGGGATTCCGGGTGCCTGGGTGGCTCAGTGGGTTAAAGCCTCTGCCTTCCGCTCAGGTCACGGTCTCAGGGTCCTGGGATCGAGGCCCGCATCGGGCTGTCTGCTCAGCAGGGAGCCTGCTTCCTCCTCTCTGCCTGCCTCTCTGCCTACTTGTGATCTCTCTCTGTCAAATAAATAAATAAAATCTAAAAAAAAAAAAAAAAAAGAAGCCGGGATTCTCCTTGCCAGAGAAAGCTGGCTTGAACGCTTGATGCTGGTGAGAGTCCACGTCCTTCCTCTTCCTGTGGCCAGGAGGCTCACTGGACAGAGCGCAAACACTCATAGCCAAAAATGCCACGGCTCTGTGCTCTGGGTCCCCAGCCCCATCTATCCTGCTGGCCTTCGGCGGGCGTAGGACCGGACACCCCGTCCCATGATAATGACAAACACCAGGCATGTCAGAGGGGGCAGATAATCAGCATCTTCATTATCGTCTGTCCCTCCCCGCTCCACACAAGACCCCCTTTCTAGGATGACTTCTGAATGAAGTACATCAATTCACAAGCACACCCTGGCTCCCCTTTGTTGACACAACCGATTTGGGGTGTGGGTAGAACACTGGGAACCCCAAGGACTTACCAAGAGAGGCAGGATTCCAACCCAGTCCCCCAACCTCGAGCCCCACAATCTGCCCACTGCTCTGAACTGCTCCCTGCTCACTCAGGACAGGAGGAGAGAACAGGACAGACCCATCCGTGGGATGAGTGACCAGGATTCCACGTGCCGTGGGAAGACATAGGGACCGTCTCCAAGATTTACAGACCCAAAATGGGGCCTTTCAGGGATTACAAATTACCCCTGATCCTCTTCTCTCCACTGCATCACAATCCAGAAATTGGGGCCAGTCTGTCTTACTCTCCTGTTCATAAAAGAAGCTCCCAGCAAAAAAAGAGAAGGGCAGAGTCCAACCTTTTCAGGCTGGAAGTTATAAACTTTTTTTTTTATTAAAGCGGATTCTGCTTTTATCATTAGCATGTAATGAATTATTTTCAGGTTTTAGTGCCTTGGTAATTGTCTCTCTGAAGAACCTCATTAAACATTGCTGGATACTTTTGATCATTATTAATAAAAGTGATAACTTGGAATAATCTTGCATTCCTCAGCCAAGGCTGCAAACTTGAAACATTATAATAGATAATTAATGATGAATGGAAATCCCCAGGGAAAAACACCAGGGGTGTCTTGTCTTCCTTCTTCTTGGGAGCCCCCCCCCCGCAAGCCAGGAGAGAGGTTTGCCACCCGGAGTCGGACAGTCTGTCTGACAGTCCGTCTGTGCAGCCCTCCCACCACCGCCTCGCCCCCTCCTGGCGGTGACTCGCTGGACGCATTTCCTCCCTGAGCATTCACTTTCTCATCTGGGTTGTTTTAACAATTCAGGAGGCAGTGAACTTCAAGGCTGAAACAGAAAACGCTCCTAAAATGCCCAGGTCTATTATGAGCCAAGAAATATGGACTCTAATATGTCTACTCAAAACTCACAATTGTGAAATCTTATTTGGAGTTCATGGTAGCCATTCGAATCAGAAGTCCTCTGTGCTGTTATATATTATTATCTGTGATTAATACATGCCATGCTCTTTCTAAAGGCCAGACACTATGCTAAGACCTTTAATGTGAGTGATCTCATCTGAAGCCATGGTGATTCCAGGAAGTAGAAACTATCTATTATCCCTGGTTTACAGCTGGAGAAAATAAGATCAGAGAGGCTGCTTAATTTATCCAAAGCCACTCAGGTGATAAGCAGCAGAGCTGGGATTCAAATCCATGGGCCTCTCACACCAACACACTCTATCATCTTCTCACAGTTCTTTCAGTCTTTTGAGGCTCCAAGTAACCTTCACAAGAGCAGAGAACTGATGGTCTTGGAATCCACTCTATCCTATCCCCAAGGAAGCTCTCTGTCCAGACAGGGTCTTGTTCTCACCAGCCTGCATCTAACTCTTAGGATCTAGGGCAGATTGTATTTTCTAAAAGTAGTCCATCCATCTATCCCATCCCACACGCTCTCCTGGCAGTCTGATTGTGACCCTCTCCCTGCTCAGTGGTGGGGTCCATGTTCCCTCCCCTTCAACCTGGTAGAGTTTGTTGCTATGTGAATTCCAAGAGCGGGTCATAAACATTTCCATGTGATTCTCCCGGTGTCTAGCTGCTCTTGGACCCTATTGCCATGCTGTGAAGAAGCATGCATGCCCTGCGAAGAAACCCGAAATCCAGCTGAGGGCAGTGGCCCCGCCCCCATCAACTGGATGTGTGAACACCTTGCTTTGAAACGGGCCCTCCAGCTTCAGCTGAGCCAGCCCAGCTGATGCTGCCTGGAGCATAGACAAGCCTCCTCCCCAAACTCTGTCTATACTGCAGATTCTTGAGCTAAATCAGCAGGGTTGGGGGCTGTTATGTCTGTGGGTGGCTTGTTACACAGCAATGGACACACTGGAACAAGTTCCAACCTTGTTTTTGCTTTCCAGACCCAAAGAGTCCATGGCACCCTACACACACACTGACCCGACTGTCCCCAAATCACTTCAGACTTAATGTGTGTAGGGAGTTCCGCTTCCATTTTGCACATAGAAATCTCCCCAAGGCATGTCCCTCCCATCATCATTATGTGAAAAGCCTGATAATCTACAAAATTGTGACTTTTCTGGAGCCCTTCAGAGAGCTGAGCTCACGAGGCAGCTGCAAGGCCTGAGTCCTGACTTGCAGCGAGCCCTCTGAGGGGCAGTAAGATGCTTCATCTCAGGGAAGGTGTCACTTTTGGAAAGCATGGGGAACAGGTGTGGCCGCCATAAAGTAGGCAAGAGTAAAGCAACTAAACTTGGAACAAATTCTGGAAGGTTGGGCTGAGGCTGGCAAGACAGCATCGAAAATCCAGAGCCCGAGGGACCTTTGCATCCACAGGCAGACTCTTTTCTGCAGACCCCGGCAGTGTGCCCATAAGAAAAGCAGGAAGTGAGGCGGGAAGCATGAGAAGGCTCAGACCAGTGGTGCACGCAAGCAGATGATGTTCAGCTAGAGCTGGGTCATAGAAACAAACCCCTCCTACTCCCATAGACCTTTCTTTCCCAAAGCAAAGGCCACAAGCTATTGGAAGAAGTGAAGAAGTGAAAGCAGGAGCCCCCAGGCTTGAGCTAAAACACTGCACTACTGGAGGAGAAGAGGAAGCTGAGCCACCTGATCACAGGGGAAGGGCAGACGCCAAAGCTTTCTGCCCTCAGGACAGGGGCACAAGAAGGAAACACTCTCAGGCCTGGGATCTTTCTCTGACACTAAGCACAGGTCTGCTGCTGCTGGGGGAAGAAGGGACCCATGCCAGCCATAGACCCAAGGCAGCACTGGGTTGCTCAAGAGGGGCTAAGCAAGACTATTGATAAAGCCCAAACCTCTGAGGCTGGAATGCAGACGGTCTGCCTAACACTGGAGATGGACCACAGGTGAGAAAAGCTTGTGTGCCATCAGAAATGTCATGGAGGATAGCAGCGCCAAGTGCTGGAGTCAGTGCAAGCACGGGGGAGCCTCCTCCCGCAGTGCAGGGGTGCGGGAACTGTTGAAAGCTAAGGATGAAACAGGAAGGCTGAAAGTGCCTCTCTGGCACCCTGGGCCTGAGGCTGAGCACGAGACAGCAGCAGGTCACCTCTGGGGGGCTGACACTTGTGGTGCTCTGTGAGGAGGCCTGGCAGCACAGTCCCTAGCCCAGTTCAGTCCCTCCTGGGACAGACTCAGCCCCTAACCCAAGACTCAGACAGAGGAGAGAGCATGGCCCCTTCTAGGAGTCAAATCAGCACTTTATGTCTCCACTGCACTTCTATATACAATGTCTGACAGTCAATAAAAGTTGTGAGACATGTACACAGAATAAATGATCCATTATCAAGAGATAAAACAATCAATTGAACCAGACTCTGAGATGATGTTGGCTTGGCTACACCCACCTGGGACTTTCAAATCACTGTGACTCATACAGTAAAGCATCCATGGGTAAAGGTGGATAGGTTACAAAACCTGATAGAGAATATCAGCAGAGAAATGGAAACTCTTTTAAAAGTAGGAAATTAAAATGTTATAAATATAAAGAGGTTGTCAGAGATGAAGCATTCCTTTTATGGACTTAATAATAGAGTAAACGCAGCTGAGAGCAAATTGGTGGATGACAGAAACCCCCCC
>PITA01027773.1:0-20423 GCA_004023965.1 Spilogale gracilis | reverse complement strand
GTGGGGGGTCAGTGTGAGGGTCAGTGTCCCTAACCCCCATTGTGCAAAGCTCAACCGTTCTTCGCACATTCGCTCACTGCACAAGCCACTGAAGTCCTGCTTCACACCATGAGCTGTGGAAAGCTCAAGTTTGGAGAACGGGAGAAAGGGTCCACAGGGATGGAGCCCACCCAGGGAGGGCCAGGCCCCACCGGTCACACAGGGCACAGGGAGCTATTTCAAACTGCCCCATCGGCTGGTCTAAGGCCAGGTTCGTAGCAGTTTCCATCTCCTTGCCGTGCCTGATTTATGCACTGACACCCTCCAACCCACAGATGCAACAATAAAAATGCAGACGAGGGGTGGAATGTGCAAGCCCACTTTTCTCTTCCACACTAGGTGAAGTGGTTTAGATAGCTGTCACTAACACCAAGGGGTTTATTAATAGGCAAAAATTAATTGTATGTAGACTGAATTAATGAGATGGAAAAACATGCATATTTCAGCTAATACAGAGGGGACCAGCCTCTGCAGAGGCCTCTGTAATGAAGTGGTGGGGCCACGGGACGAGGCACAGCGCAGGTGCCAGTGAGCGGGGTCCTTTTGTGATCACGGGGGCTGGAGGTACTGTTAAAAAAACACACTGTGAAATGTAAACATCAGGCAACTGTTTTGAGCACAAAGTTGACCCCCGATGCGTATTCTGCAGACTGCCTTCTACAGATTTATAAATAAATGATTAGATGTAAAATCTCTAGAGGGTTTTCCTTTTCCACAGCAATTACAGGAGCAGATTATTACCATTCAAGTGGGGCTCCAGTGAAGGTTCCGTGACTGGCAGGAATCACTCACTGCCGTCCTCACGTCTAAGTCACCATGACAGGAAATCCGATGTCAGCGTGTACGGCCGGCGTTCTCACAAGCCATGCCAATATGCACCAAACGAACACATTCTCGAGTTAAAATATATTACTGTCAATAACAGACTGAATTAAGAAAGTATGACGTTTCAAATGTGATCAGTGTCAGGAGAAGTTTTCCGTATTTCACACCCACATACTGTTAAAAGTTGCCGTGTGGGGAAGTCTAACGCTCACTTGGACATTCTCTCTCTGGCTGTTCCGGATCTGTTTTTTAAGTCATTAAAACACAAGGTAATGAGGCTAATCAAGGAATAAGCAATGAGCAGTATCAAGATCAGCAAACATTTTTTTCTAGCTGAAGCGTTTCCTTTCTTCCATGAATCTCCGGGGGGGGGGAGGAGTCACCCTTTAGCTTTGGGATGGACTTTCCCCTACCCCTGTAGTCCCACACAAAGCCGGTTTTCTGGGATTCACAGCAGCAAGCCAGCAACATGTCCACTCTCACTTTTTTTTTTAAATTAAAAAAAATTTTTTTTAAGACTGGTAATGTAGTAGGAACAGATTTTTAAAAACTTTTCAAAAAATTTAAGATTCCTAAAACATTGCGCACACAATGGGCCAAGTTTCCATGTACCTTTCACTGAGCTTTCTCCGGTGACAAGCGTTCAGGAATCACAGCGTGTGTACAAGGCCAGTAGGCGGTCACTGGTACCGTCCTTGCCACTGAATACAGATCTTATTTGGAAGTCGCCAGGCTTTATGTACACTTAAATATTTTTAAAATTTTAATGATGTTTTAGAACGTTTCTGCATTTTTAAAATGCAGTTTTATTACATGCTTAGACTCACACACCCACCACCCGAAGCAGGACAAAGCCCGAGGCTGTCCCATGCAGAAAGCCTGCTACGCTCCCCATGGCCCAGGCCCGTCCCTGGCCACCACTCACCTGCTCTGCACCCTTACGTGTCTGTCCTGTCGAGAGCATCCCACTTCTAGAGACAGCTCTCTGCACTCAGCACAATGCCAAGCTGTGTTGTGTGTCCACTGCTCACCGCTTTCTGTTGCTGAGCACCCATGGTGGACAGGCCAGTTCTCACGCACCCTGGGAAGACGTTTGAGCTGCTCCCAATTTCAGGGCCATTTAAAGTACAAGTGCTCTGAACATCGCAGTGCGGCTTTTGTGTGGATGTGAATTTCCATTTCTGTGGGTGTGTGACCAGAAGTGCGACTGCTGGGTCTCAAGGAAGCTGCAGATGACTTTGTCAGCAGCCCCCATCTCGCTCCCCAAAGGGGCTGGGCGTGTGCAGCGAGTGCTGTCTCACCGTGAGCCTGTCCTGCATCTCACTACTGGCTGATGAGGACCATCTTCTCTTGTGCTTACTGCTGAACTTCTAGCCTCTTTGGTACAGAGCCTGTGCAATTCATTTGCCCATTTTCCAGTTGGGATGTTATTTTCTTATTGTTGAGTTTGGAGAGGACTTTATAGGTTAGGGGCATGAGCCTTTGGTCAGGGACGGGATCTGTAAGTCTCAGGCCCTGCTCTCACCTACCTGGCTCTTTTAGAGGGTCTTGTGCAGAGCAGAAGTTTAGGAGAATTTTAGAAAGGAAAAACGTAGTATTGATCCTTGTGGAATTTTCTTATCCTGAACCAATTTTGAACATAGGTGGCACCTGCTGGGAGTTGAACGGCCGCGCTGCAGCCTTTTGCCGATGCTTTAGAGCACCCTGGGCACCCGACAGGGGCTCATCTTTGGAAGCTGGGAGACACCACCTGCTTTTGTGCATGCCAGAGAAAGCCTCTTTAACAATGAAATGCTCCGCATGTCATAATGTTATTTAAAATATAATTCACACCACAGACTCAAATGTTTAGGATGCCTTGGTTGGGTAAATGTGTGAAATAAATACCAGTAGATATTATAAATACTGGAGGCCAGCCTGATAGAAAGGCCATGTTCAAGGCACCATCTAGACAGGAGGAGGACACACACAGATGAAGGCCTGGCGTCAGGTAGCGGCCCGGGCATCGGAGTGCAGGAGCACAGGGTGGTGGGGGGGGCGGCATCTTCAGTGGAAGGGCGGGACGGAGCTCACGCAACACGCAGCACCACCGGCGTCACTTGGTAACCAGCGATCCTGACACTGTCCCTCAGGAAGCAAATGTAAGCGTCCCCAGCTTGCGTCTGACCGTGGCAGCAGATGGGGAAAGACAGGTGTCACTGCGGGAAGGACACTGGATGCACAGGCCACAGAAGCAGAGGGAACAAGAGCTAAGTTTCTCGGGGGGCTGGCAGAGGTGAGGGAAGGTCACAGAGGGGCAGGTGTGAGGACATTCTTGAGGGATGAGGAGTGCCAGGGAGAGAAGCTAGGGTGGTGTCAGACCCAGAGGAGAGCACAGACCATGTTCCTGGAAGGTGGGGTGTGTGCTGTCTGGGGCGGGCTGTAGGACACAGGCCCGGGGCCTGGGGGCCCGAATCACACCGAGTTAGGAACTGCCTGTGGAGATGTTTGAAAAAAACTAAAAATAACTCGAGAACAATTCAACAGCCAAAACCACCACAACAACGAGGTCGTGCTGTCTAAGGCAGTCTTTGAGCAGAAGATGCAGGTCACCTGCGAGGTGCAGAGAAGCAGCCGGCCCTGATAGGGGAAGGTGTGCACAGCACAGAGAAGCCAGCGCTTTATCCCAGCTTCCAGAGGAAATATTATTAACTTTGACCGAAAACATCCTGGCATCCCCAGGGCTAACAGGCTGCCCAGAAAAGGAAAGGAGAGCCCTGCTGTCCGGTCCCAGGGCATGGTGGTGGGGATGTGAGTATGAGCGGGCAGTGTGAAAGGCCTGGAGGGGCCCCAGGCCCCAAAGAGGGCCAGAAGGCCAGGGCACAGGCTTCCCGCCCTAACCCCGAGGGCCAGCATGGTGGACCTCCAGACACATCTGAAACACTGATGATCTAAAACACCAAGGCGGTCGGGATGGGCAAAACCCTCTCTTAGGAAGGAGGGGTCCCTGACACGGATCTATCCCTCCTTCCTCGTGGTGCCTGGAGGTCCCCAAATGTGGATGCCCAAGAGGAAGAGGAGGAGGATTTTCCTTCCATCAAAGTGCTGAAGCCCTATAGGGTGGTTTCATCACAGACCGCGGTCTGCTACCAGACCCCCGCACAACGCCAGACCCCTGCACAATGCCGGACCCCTGCACAACGCCGGACCCCCGTACAACGCCGGACCCCCGCACAATGCCTGAGACACACAAGCTCAGCTCCGCCAGCCTCCACACCAGTCGGTTCCCACTCGCTTGTCTTGGCTTTTTCCTCAGCTTGTACGATTCAGTGACCTTCATGAAAATTTCCACAAAGTCCCCGAGTCCTATGTTCGGTTAGAAAAGCCTCTTCCCTGGACTACAAAAGCTTGTGATTGCTGTCACAAACTGACAGGATGTGAATGAGAGAACCGTGCGAGGTCTAGGAAACGCGGGGCACGTCTGCAGGTGAACCGTACGGGGGGCCTCTGTCCACCTTCCGCTCCAGAGCAGACCTTCGCCAGCCTCTCTGCACAAACTCTGCGGTCAGGATGGTCACGGAGGCGGAATGACCTTCCAGTCATTCCGAGACCCTTCTGTATTGCCGTGAAGTCCGTGGGAGTTGTTTTTATTACTATAAACACGACACGTTGTTGTAAACACAGAGCTCCGAGTGCGGCTCTCCAAGGCAGGGGTCCGGCTTGTGTTCTCGGGCCAGTGTCTTGTTTCGGTGGCGTCAGGCTGGCGTGGGGTGACTGTACGTCCTCCACGCATGAAGGCCGAAGACATCAACTCCCGCATGAAAGGATGGAGCCTGGCGAGGGGCTGGGGTACCAGCAGGAAGCCACGCGGGCAGCGAGCGGGTTCATCCTGCGGAAGCACAGCCTCTCACTTCATCCATCCACGACGGTCCACATTCACTGGGCTCTGCCCTTAAACGTTCTACAAGTATCCCATTTGTCTTCTTAATCACATGCTTTTTCAGTAAAATAAGCAGCAGTTCTCAAACTGTGCCCTGTGGGTCCCCCAAATCACCCCGGAGGGTCTCGCGCTTTGGAGAAGAAAAGCATTTGCTGCTGAAACGTGGCGGCACAGGCCACCCTCCAAGGCCGTCCTCCTACTGCACCCCAAACCCGAGGGCTTGCAGTAAAGGGGCCCCTCCAACTTGGTCCAAGCCGGAGTTTCCCAAATCCCTCTGTTCTAGAACCCTCAGGGTACACGAGAAGCTCATGAAGTTCGGGAAACAGATGTGACAGTACAAAATGGAAGCAGACCAGGTTTTCCACAAAATCCCATTAATTTGAACCACTTATTTGTGAGAGGTTAAACGCTTACACTCTCATGAGTAACGTTTCCTTTACACTACGAACGTTACTTTTTCAGGTGATTTCCAACTTAGGCCCTTGTGGCTACCGTGTGCAGGGTGCTGGGTCCACCGGACGGCACACGCTGTGGCTGCCCGGGCTAGCGGCAGATACGTGGTACCCCACAGGTGTCACTAAAACGTCACGAAGTGGCCACGGTCCCGAGGGCCGAGGGACTGACTCCATTTCTACATGTGGTTTAAGGTTCAAGATGACCCTCTCGTTCACCTCGGCGCGCCAAGAGCAAGAAACAGTTTTCCAGGGGAGATGTTTGTTTGGGACAAGGTCCAGAGCCTCTTCCTCGCGCCCGATGGAATGGGAGGTGACCTGAGCTGCCCCCCTCAGCCGCTGGCGCCGACCGCCTGTCCACTTGAGAGGGACAGCTCCCGAGGCTGCTCCCGCTGAACAAGGACGGCCGGGCAGCACCAGCTCGGAGCCCGGGGGGTGAGGGGGGTCTGCGGGCTCGGGCAGCAGGCCGCCGGGGGTCCGGGAAGGGAAGGCCACGCCACAGACTGTACGCTGAGCTCTGACGCGCTTCTAGCTTGCACCGCGGCTCCAAAAGAGTGACCCAGCCCTTCTACAAGGCAGAACGCGAAGTCAAGCCTCTCCACACGGAAGCTAGCCACTCAGCTTCTCCCAGCTTCCTCTTCATAATTGTACGCTGCCTTCCTGCGCGGAGTGTTTCTTGACGATAATGAAGGAGGACGTGGGCCACCTCCACACTTACTGGGGGCCTGGTCTTCACATCCTGTCAAGGGAGCTTTATGACCTCACAGCCAACTGCTGTGATTCCAGTAATGGCCTGCAGACACCCAAAGAATCTCAATTTATCGCTGCATCTTATGGCCACCATGGCCTCATCCGTCAGCGGAAGGGCTCCTGCCACTGGGGGGACAGGGTGGGGTGGGCGGTGGTGATCCAGGTGCCCCGAGCACCAGCATCCCAGACCCAGCCAGTCGCCCAGCGGTCCCTCAGCTGCGGCCAGGCGGCCTGCTCCTCCCCTGCCCACACCCCCAGGGAGCAGGGCCAGCATGGTGTTTCCAGGCCACATGTGTCAAGAAAAGGCACTTAATGGTGTCAGAGAGGGACCAAGAGCCCTGCATTCTGTTAAGACTGCCTGTCCGGTGGGCTACAGGGAGGAGAGCTCAACTTAAAGGCTGCCTGGGTGAAAGAGAGGTCCTCGATTTCAGGTTACATGGGATTTTCTCCTGCTCGCCACCAGCTGGGCACTGCTCAGGGAGCAGAGGGGCTTGCTGCGGCGGCTTCCCTTTTGGAAAAGTAAAGGGATGAAGCCTGTCTGCAAAAACCTAAAGCAGGCTGTTCTCTATAGTGTAGGGAGTAACAGAAAAGTGGGAGGTTTGCGGGCTGAAGGTGACCTTGGAATACAGGAAAACTTGACCTGCGTTAGCAGAGGCCAGCTCTGGGTCATGCCAGGAAGAAAACGGTGTTACATACAGTAGGTAAAATTATCAGTGGAACATAAAGGTAAAAGAACACAAAGTGAAAACCATAAATCTGAAAATGAAAATATGCATAATAAATATTTCTTAAAAATACTGGCATCTCTCCTAAGTCATCTCTCAGGAAACTGGCACAAGGGTCGGTCATCCCCCCTCCCCCAGTGGGGACGTTCCTCATCCCACCCAGGGCTGCGGTTCCACAAACGGTGGGCGAGGCCTGTGTCCACTTACGTGTCAGGAAGACCTACTGAGCGCTCCGAACAGGAGCCATTTCAACTTTTTTTCCAAAGGGAAACCACACTCTTGGGCCCAGCGCCTGTGACCCTGTTCTACATACAGAATGCATTTTCTGTGCTTGAACCATGAATTACAGGAGATCATTCTACTTCCATAATCGTAATTTAACGTATGCAATCTGCCTGCATATTTACCAAGAAATTCCCAATGAGATACAAAATTTCATTTCCCCACACACTACTTCTGCAGAAAAGGCATTCTTAATGATTTCTTTTATTTAAAAAGAATTTATCAATTTATAGTGGTTATAATTATCAAATGCTTATTTTCTATTAAATAGACTCTAACTCCAGCTGCAGACTCCAAGAGAAGCACAGTCCAATGTGCCTGGACCCTGAAATGTGCCCTCCTCTGGGCTGCAGTCGTGTGGATGAAACCGCTGGGGGGGTTGCTGCAGTGCATCCCCCCCGCCCCAAGGTAGAGCCATAAAGCAAGGGCGGCTTAAACAGCTAGTCCTGGCCTTCTCCTGAGTCAGGAAATCGTCCGTGCTGGTCCTCAGGTCCCAGCGATGGTCGGCACAAGGCTCCTCTGTGCTTCTGTCCTGAGCTCAGGCCTGATAACCAGGCCACCAGGGCTGAGCACAGCCGGATGGCCGGCCTGCCGTGGGTGCAGTGGGAACACAAGGAAGGGCGCCCAGAAGGGGCAAGAGCCCCCACACTCAGGAAGCAACGGTGTGGACAGCAGATGGGGGAGAGAAAGTGAAGGATGTTCACGCCAGAAGGAAGCTGCGACGAGCCAGCAGGCGGCTCCTTGGGTCCACGACTCGCGGCGGTTCTCACCCAGAGGACGGTTGGTTCACCTGCCTGCGCGGGTCGGGCGCTGGAGGGAAGGGAGCACACGGGAGCTGAGGGGGGGGGCTGGGATGTGCTTCTGCCGTGTCACCGGGGTCCCTCCCCGCCATGTGCCAAGTTCTGTCCCACGCAGTCAGCAGTGGCCCCTGGGCTCACTTGCAGCTGGGACAGCACACAGGCGCCTGCCCCTGGAACCCCGACATGCAACGAAGGCCCCGAGACGCAGTGTCGACTCAAGGCGAGGGGACCTGCAGGGATCACTGTGAGAAAGGAGGGGTCCCTGACCCTGGGAAATGGGTGCTGGCAGGTCTGTCTCCCTGCTGTGCCGAGTCTCTGGCAGCTGCCAGAGGTTCCCTTCTCCTGAGGGAGGGAGACCCACCTACTCCTCCCTCGGGGCTCGCAGGTGGTCATCGCTGTCCGTGGCTCATGTCACTGGCTATAAGGTGGATGCGTCTCAATCCACATTTCTATCCTCTGTCCCGACCTTCTCCACCAGTTCGACCTGTGCGCCCACGTGGCTTCCCTGGATCTCAGGACGAGGCTGCCCAGTGTTGACATCGTGCTCCTCCATGGCTGGTCCTCCTGCTCCGCTCCCAAACCTCTCTCCAGCGTGTTCCTCCCAAGGCCTCACTCCCAGCATGGTCTAGGAGTCCACACTCCTCTCTCCTCTTGCCTCGACCAGGACGAGGGCCTACTGATGGGCCAGCCTGCATCCCCCAACATCTCCGAATGCAGCGTGCTCTCCACACTCCAGCCAGAGGCAACTAACCAAACTGAGGCGGTGACCATGCCTGTTCCGTCCAGATGGCTTCCTGACAGCTCTCCCAGAGCTCAGACCGGGTTGGCCGCTTGCTCTGGCCTGGCCCTGGTCTTGGTGTCCCTCCAAGTACTCTGTGCAGAGCACGCAGGGCCCCTTCTGGGTTTCCTCCCCAGGTGCACAGGGACGTCACACCCAGTTCTCTCTGCCCAGAATGCTCTTGTACTCCCTTCTCATTGCGCAGATCTTATTGAATGTCGCCTCTCAAGGAAGCTGCCTCGCACACCTACACAGAAGGCCACCCTCTCCACTCCCGCCACACACACATACTCAGGCCACTTGGTCCTTCTCGGCAGTACTTCTCTCCACCGTGACTGTGCACCCCAGGGGGGCAGGGAGAGCAGGACCTCACCCTCAGTGCTGTGCTCGCAGGACGGATCCCACACAGGATGATGGAGGGAGGGTCTGCAAGGGAGGCAGCCTGGGGACACAGCCCAGAGTGTTCACTCAATATCGCTGCTCCTTCACGGCCCCCAGCCCCTGTCAAGGGGGACCAAAGCAGGTTCCCCAGGCTCCCTAGAGAGTTCTCTCGCTTTTATTTTTTCCTTTTGAAAACTTTTCACCTCTTAGGACCGCATTTTAACTTGGTGACTGGGCAGCCATGCGCATGCCATGAAGGCCCTGGTCTGCAAGACCAGCAAGGGGTCTGAGCAGCGAAGGCCTCAAGGGATCAGCAGAACCAATGAGGAAGCCGAATCAAGCCAAAAACGAGTCCACCATGCGTGGGCAAGGGTACAAAGCCAGTGGAGGACATGGTGCAGGGAGAGGAGAAGTCAGGGGCTGTGTTACCCCAGAGTCAGGGCATCCCTGACAGGTGGCCGGGACGAGCTCTACATGGTCATGGGGCAGGGACAAGGGAAACAGGCCTGCAGGGCCCTGGTAGTTCCTCATGTTTGGAAGGACCCTGAACGGCCATCATATAGGACTAAGGGTGAGTGGCCACTAAAAGAAACCTCAGAGAAAGTGCGGCTGTTGCCCCAGTCATACGGAACCCCCAAACTGGATGGAGGGACCCAGAGCTCCAGTGCCCCCAGCACTGACGGAGGAAGAACGTGCCATGCGAGGTCCCACACCGTGTCAACACACGACTGTTCAAATGCATTGCTGTGATATAAAGTAAAAAAACCGAGTGGACACACAAGGGGAAAAGAGGAACAAAACCCAGCAAAAACAAATGAGATCACAGGGAAGCAGGAGTATCAGATACAAACTGAAAATACTATGGTTCATTCAAGTAGGATAAAAACCAAGATCAGAAAATTCTAGAAGAACTGCCAACTATTTATAAAAAATGAAAATATTAGAATTAAAAAACAGATGTTGGAAATAATGTATACTACAAATAGATTTAAAACCAAATTTGGCACGGTAGAGAAATTAGCGAACTGTTAGAAGAAATGGACAGAATGGCTCACACAGCTAAATACTGGGAAATAGTGAAGATTCAGAGGAAGAGCAGATACATGAAGTCCAACAGACACACACATGGGATCCCAGAAGGACAAGAGCGGGCATGTGCAAGGCAGCTGTTGGACAGACAGACAGAGAGGTGAGCCCACACAAAACCTGCTGGAAGACATGAAGCCACAGATACGAGAAGCCCAAGGAGTCAAAGCAGGACCAATAAAAGATGTTCATATCCCTGCAGCTGTGAAGTCAGAGAAGCGCTAATACTTCAGAGACCCAACAATTGTATTTACAGCTGACTTCTCACAAGGACTGATACATGCCTAAGAAAAACGGAAAGGTACCACTAGACTCTGGGCCATTAATGTCAACCTGAAATTCTATCCCAAGGGGAAGTATCATTCAGAAATAAAAAAAATAAGCTATTTTCAGAAAAAGAAACACAAATCTGAGCATTTCTTACCAGTGATCCCATGCGGAAATAGATAAAAAGACCATGTGTGCTAATGAACATGTAACAGGCATTCCAAAATACATATGCATTCATGCAGGCAACGGTTTAAAATAAGGTATACTGATATAAATGATGTAGAGGACACCATTTACATATAATACACAATCGTCTTTCATGTAAATTTTATACTGATTTACATGAGAATGTATCAGCCACTGATTCCCCCTCCCAGAGATTTCAACAGCATTTGTTCAACATTTTTTTAAAAAAGATTTTACTTATTTATTTGACACAGAGGGAGAGAGAGAGAACACAAGCAGGGGGAGCAGTAGGCAGAGGGAAAGCAAGAAGCAGGCTCCCTGCAGCAAGAATCCTGATGTGGGACTTGATTCCAGGACCCTGGGATCATGACCTGAGCTGGAGGCAGACGCTTAACCGACTGGACTGACCAGATGCCCAGTATTTATCTCTTGTGCCCACAGGCAATGTGTGGCTGCAGCTGATGGACGTACAGCTCCCTACCGCTGTGGCCAGGTTAACAAGAGCTAACTGAAGCACTGGGGGTGTAGGGCAGAACTTCCCATACTTGTCAGTTACAGATGAGCAATCTCTCTGCTGAATCAGGTTATAGTTTCAAATACCAACAGAACAACTTTTTTGCACTATTCAAAATGTAATGGTTACACACATCAGACTCTTAAAATTAATATTATTAAAACCTTTTCTGTCACATCCTTAAATCTAAACCAATGGTTTGCAAGCATTTCCTTAAAGGTTCAGAAAGTAAATATCTAGACTTTGTGGGCCAGACAGTCTAGCCCCAACTAATGGGGTCTGTTGTGCAAATATGAAAGCGGCCACAGGCAACACAAATGGGCACGGCTGCATTAGATTAAAAATTTGCTCACAAACATAGATGGCCAGTAGTGGACTATATTTTATTAGCCTCTGATTTAGGTGAGTAAGCTCTAATTTGCAGCATTTGCTGATTTCCATAAATACTCATACTAGGGCTGATTTCAAAATATTAATGTGATAGCACTGACCTTAGAGGAGAGAAGAGATCCTCAGGGCACACCACCATAAACATGACCTCAAAGGCATAGATAACAGTCAAATTAGTGTAATTGGAACGGATGAGTTTTGAGTATGTGTTACCTCTAAATGTAATGTTTTTAACTATGAGTTTATGTAGTTTAATTTTTTAATATGGAGTAGGATAACCAGTTCACAAAATTACTATGAATTAAAGAATGGGCTCAAGAGCTACTCTGAGCCAGCGTCAGCAGATTATTACTGAAAAGGTATTATTCAGCCAGAAGGAAAGTTATCACTAGCAAGGAGACTGGAGATACAGACTGGATGAAGAGCAAAAATGCTAAATCTGCATGTAAATCAAAGTGAATACTGGGCTGCACTGAAGAGTAAAGTCAGGTCTATAATGGTAAAATTTATATATAGTACAATTCACTCTTTTTAGGTATAAAAAGAGTTAGTTTCATGAGGATTGACATGAAGAATCATGTAACCACCTAGCACTCGAGGTACTTACTTATTCCTCAGAGCTATCAAATACACAGATTTGTAATATATAATACATGTTATATGTAAATTATATGTAAATATGAGTTCTTCTATTTCATCTAACTCAGCACTTAGATTTACTGATATGAAACTGTTTATAAGATCTCCTTATTCTTTTTTTTTTTTTTAAATCCCTGGATCAACCAGGAAATCAAAGAAGAATGTAAACACCTCATGGAAACCAATGAGAATGAAGATACATCGATCCAAAACCTATGGGATACAGCAAAGGCAGCAAAGCAGGGAATACATAGCCATCCAAGCCTCACTCAAAAAAATTGAAAAATCCCGAATACACCAACTCTCCTTACACCTTAAAGAACCGGAAAATCAACAAAAAATTAAACCAACCCCATACACAAGATGGGAAATAATTAAGATTAGAGCAGAGATCAATAAATTAGAAACTAGAGACACAGTAGAACATATCAACGAAACTAGAAGCTGGTTCTTTGAAAGAATTAGTAAGATCAATAAACAAATGGCCAAAATAATCTAAAAGAAAAGGGAGAAGACCCAAATTAATAAAATTATGAATGAAAGGGGAGAGATTAAAACTAACACCAAGGAAATAGAAACAATCATCAGAAGTTACTATCAACAGTTATATGCCAATAAATTTAACAATCTAGAAGATATGGATACATTCCTGGAAACCTATAAACTTCCAAGACTGAAACAGGAAGAAACTGACAGTCTGAATAGACCTATATCTAGTAACGAGATTGAAGCAGTAATCAAAAACCTCCCCCAAAACAAGAGCCCAGGACCAGACGGATTCCCTGGGGAATTCTACCAAACATTCAAAGAAATAACACCTATTCTCCTGAAGCTGTTTCAGAAAATAGAAACAGAAGGAAAACTTCCAGACTCTTTCTATGAAGCCAGCATTACTCTAATCCCTAAACCAGACAAAGACCCCATCAAAAAGAAGAACTTCAGACCAATATCTCTGATGAATATGGATGCCAAGATTCTCAACAAGATCATTGCTAACAGGATCCAAAAATACATTAAAAAGATTATCCACCATGACCAGGTGGGATTTATCCCAGGGATGCAAGGGTGGTTCAACACTCGCAAATCAATCAACGTGATAGAACAAATCAATAAGAGAAGAGAGAAGAACCACATGGTACTCTCAATTGATGTAGAATAAGCATTTGACAAAATACAGCATCCGTTCCTGATTAAAACTCTTTAAAGTAGAGGGATAGAGGGAACATTCCTCAACCTCATAAAATCTATCTATGAAAAACCCACAGCGAATAACATTCTCAACGGGGAAAAACTGACAGCCTTCCCTCTGAGATCAGGAAAAATATAAGGATGCTTCCATTCTCACCACTATGGTTTAACATAGTGTTAGAAGTCCTAGCAACAGCAATCAGACAACAGAAAGAAATAAAAGGTATTCAAATTGGCAAAGAAGAAGTCAAATTCTCTCTCTTTGCAGATCACATAATACTCGATATGGAAAACCCAAAAGACTCTACCCCCAAACTACTAGAACTCATACAGCAATTCGGTAATGTGGCAGGATACAAAATCAATGCACAGAATCAGTTGCGTTCTTATACATTAACAATGAAAATATAGAAAGGGAAATCAGAGAATCGATTCTGTTTACTATAGCACAAAAAACCATAAGATACCTAGGAATAAACCTAACCAAAGAAGTTAAGGATCTGTACTCGAGGAACTACAGAACACTCATGAAAGAAATTGAAGAAGACACAAAAAGATGGAAGCGCATTCCATGCTCATGGATCTGAAGAACAGACATTGTTAAATGTCTATACTGCCTGAGCAATCTACACTTTCAATGCCATTCTGATCAAAATTGCACCAACATTTTTCAAAGCATTGGAACAAACAATCCTAAAATTTATATGGAAGCAAAAAAGACCCCGAATTGCTAAGGAATTGTTGAAGAATAAAAACAAAGCTGGGGGCATCATGTTACTTGACTTTACAAAGCTGTGATCACCAAGAAAGCATGGTACTGGCACAAAAACAGACAAATAGACCAATGGAACAGAGTAGAGAGTCCAGATATGGACCCACAAATCTATGGTCAAATCATCTTTGATAAAGCAGGAAAAAATATCCAGTGGAAAAAAGACAGTCTCTTCAATAAATGGTGCTGGGAAAATTGGACAGCTATGTATAGAAGAATGAAACTAGACCATTCTCTTACACCACACACAAAGGCAAACTCGAAATGTATGAAAGACCTCAACGTGAGGCAGGAATCCATCAAAATCCTGGAAGAGAACATAGGCAGTAACCTCTTTGACATCGGCCACAGCAACTTCTTTCAAGACATGTCTCCAAAGGCAAAGGAGACAAAAGCGAAAATAAACTTTTGGGACTTCATCAAAATGAAAAGCTTCTGCACAGCAAAGGAAACAGTCAACAAAACAAAGAGGCAACCTATTGAATGGGAGAGGATATTTGCAAATGACACTGAGGACAAAGGGCTGATATCCAAGACCTATAAAGAACTACTCAAACTCAACAGCCAAAAAGAAGATGATCACATTAAAAAATGGGCAGGAGACATGAAGAGGCACTTCTCCACAGAAGACATACAAATGGCTAACAGACACATGAAAAGATATTCATTATCACTAGCTAGCAGGGAAATTCAAATCAAAGATCGCCTTATTCTTTTAACATCTATAAGACCTGTACTGATTTCCCCTTTCAAAACAAGTATGGGTCAATTTACAACTCTCTCTCTTATCAGTCTGGTGAGAGTTTTATCATCTTTATTGGCTTTTCTTTTACTTGGTTTGGGTTTTTCTCTTCTCTTTGTACTTTATGTTAAAAGCTAGATCAAGGGTTGGAAAACTATGGCCACAGCAAGAATATTTTCAAAGAATTTGAGAAAACAGGAACTCAGCACAACCTGAAGGGGAATCGGCTATGATGTATCACAGGTGATGGTGGTAAACACAAGTGAAACAGAAGAAAGCTTAGCTGGACACATTAACAGAGCTCGTTAAAACATAAGACATTTAAATTCTGTGGTCATTCAGTCTACTATACACCAACAAACACTTTGTAGACGATCCTTCAATGTATTCTGTACTTAACCATCATCAGTTTTGTGAAATTTTGTGAGAAATGAAAATCGGATATCCGAACTTACCTACCACAAAACGCCTGATGGTTTAGCAGTAGTGACGAAGTTTTATTATAATTTTTATATTCAGGGTTGAAATTTTTCTGAGTCAGAAGAGCTGTTTTTAACCACTATCATTAAAGACTACATGGCTTTGGAAATCAGCTTTTGCTGCAGACTTATCAGTTTTTTAAGGAATTCAAGGCAAAATGACAGCCACACATGCTTATGATCCAGGAAAGTTATTTTGATGACAAATAACCTTGTTTGAATCGTAAGAAATGCCAAGCTGCCTTACACCTCCCAAGACCTACATTCCCACACGAATCTACAGTGCATAGGTTTTTTGAGCACAAACCACTGTTCCAGCAGCTTTTGTTGGATCCCAAGGCGAGTACAAAGGATGTTTCTGAATTTCAAAATCCTTTTAGATGGACAATTGAGGAGATTTCACTTAATCTTTACTTGGAAGTGATTAATTTGCACTGTAATGACATGCTAAAGGGAAAACATCAAGAGAAGACTCTAACAGAATTTTATAAATGCCTTCCAAGTCATCAAAACACTCCAGTAAAATTATGTCTGTGTATTGCTAGCATAGAAGGCACTGATGGAATGGAAAACAGGAAAACAATGGAGAGAAAGAATGAAACCAGAAGTAGGCTCTTGAGCAAGATGAATAAAATAAACATTCAGCCACAGCAATCAGGACAAAAAGATCGAGTAATTTTTCCCTAACATTGGAAAGGATGTCTACCCTCATCACTTCTACTTAACACCATATAGCGGACCCCAGTCAGTACAATTAGTCAAACAAAATAAAGGAAAGGAAACCTGATGTGTCCTATAATTTAAAATTTCTTATAAACTATAAGCCAAGACACTTTCCACATTATATTCCTACAAAGACTATTGATTAAGAAATGTACTATTTGTTGGTTAATTGAACATAATAGAAAAAAAGAAAAAATGTGTCATTTATAATAGTTCAAATAGATATTTAAATAGTTTGAATAGATATTTATTTATTTTTTTTATTTTTTTTATTTTTTGAATAGATATTTAAAATAGATATTTAAACATATATAGTCATAAATCCAACATGTAAGACCTTTGTATGGAAAAACTAAGTCATTGAGGAAAATTAAGAAACCTCAATAATGAATATAATGTGTTCACAGATGTCATGACTAAAAGTTGTAAAGATGTCAGTTTGACTCAAACCAATGTATAGAATCAATCAAATCTTAGTTTAAAAAGAAAAAGTTTTTTTTTTTTAAAACATATTACTTTGGAATTTGGCAATGGATTCTACAACACATATGCTAGTGGAAATGTCTTGGCCATGAATAGTCAAGACAGTTGTATAAAGAACTGAAGCATTTTGTCTACTAGAATACCAATATTTGTGCTAAAGCTACAGTACGACAGTGTGATGGGAGAGTGAACAAGACGACCAATGAAATGCAGCAGAGAAGTCAGAGTAATTCAATTTGTGACAAAGGGGTCACTGAATAAATGTGGGGAAAGAATGAACCTCTCAAGAAATGAACTGATATTCATTGAGACACTATGCCTTTCACTATAAAACAGGACCAAATAAAATCAACTGCAGGTATAGTGTAGTTGTATATGTAGAAGCAAAAAAAAAAAAAAAAAATCTATGGCTTCTAGAACAGGAAGGCAAACTAGAGCCTACTGAAGAAGTACACCACAAGCTAAGAATGGTTTTTACATTTCTAAGGGGTTATCTTTTTAAAAAAGTAGATGAACCTATCATGAAGACTATATGTAGTCCACAAAGACAAAACTATATACTATTTAGTGTCTAAATATCTGTACAGAAGAAACTGGCCAATCGCTGTTCTAGAATACAGAACTTCATGATCTTATGGGAGACAAAAGAGTTCTTATACATGACAAAATGAATGAATCATAAGTGAAAAGACTGTTGAAATTTGACTTAAAAAATTCTGTACAGCCAGACACCATTAAAGGACTAAAAAGGTAAGCTATGGAGTAGTTGATATTTTCAACACATATGGCCACAAAGAATTCATATCCAGACTACATAAGGAATTCGTATGTAAATTAGTAAGAAAAAGAAAGCAACCCAATAGGAAAATGGGTGATTCCTGTCCAAACATTTCAAAAGAGAGTAAATGCAAATGGCAAATAACCATATGAAAATGTATTCAAGTGTGTTAGTCGTTACACGACTGCAAACTAAAATCACAACGAGATACATGACAAAATAAGAATGATGAAAATTTAAAAGCTTATAAAACCCAATGCTGTCACAGACGTGGTGCAACAGGAAAATTCAGCAATGGCTGGCAGACACTGAGTTGATTTACTCCTGCTGGAAATCTGGGTGGCATTATCTACCAAACCTGGCTACACCGCACCCTGTGCCTGGTGACACCAGTGCCTGGTACATGCCCAACAGAAATGCACAGGCGTGTGCACTAAGAGGTGCCCTGGAATCATCAGAGGGCAGAGCAGCAGCAGCAAGAAACCTGCAGGTACGAGCCGTGCATTAACACTGGAGTAAGTACACGAGACAATACAACCACAGAAATGAACAAATGATGGCTGCCTGCCCCTGTGAGCTATGAGTAGCAATGAATAAAGGCAGCCTGTAATAAAGGATTATGTGATTGGACTTATCTCATAATGAAAACAGAAGCAAAACAAAACTACAATGCTGAAGGTTTCATGCTTAGGTGATAAACCATAAAGAAAAATTAGGAACCAGGGAGCCTGGCTGGCTCAGAGGGTTAAAGCCTCTGCCTTCGGCTCAGGTCATGATTTCAGGTTCCTGGGATCGAGCCCCACATTGGGCTTTGCTCAGTGGGGAGTCTGCTTCCCCCCCTTTCTCTGCCTCACCCTCTGCCTATTTGCGATCTCTGTCAAACAAATAAATAAAATCTTTAAAAAAAAAAGAAAAAAAAAGAAAAATCAGGAATCGATGCTCAAAAGTCAGAACAGGAGCTGCTTTGGGAGAGGAAGAGGAGAATGGGGGAGACCCGCCTGAGGACCTGCCCATGGTGGTTTGTGTCTTGGAGCCTGAAGGTCATGCCAACGCTCATCTTGTGCACTTCACATGTACTTTATGTCCCCAAAATGGCTGACACGTCCCACGTCTGATTCCCGAGCCACTACAGATACAACTAGGCTTTGGGCCCCTCCTGGCATCACAACAGTCAAAGGACAACCACCTAAGGGCAGGCCCCGTATCACGTACCACGGTTTTCAGTACATCATCCATGTTTTCCCATCGTGGGGGCTGAACCAAGGAATTCGGCAATCATCCACACGTAGTACGGAACACTCGAACCCTAGGGCACCTGGCTTCTAGAACAGTCTGAGGAGGCACCCCCGACAACAGCATGACCTGCTCTGAGCATTACTGCCTAGATCCTAGTCAAGGATGACGAGACAGGAGTAACAAACCCAAGTATCAGACAGGCAGATGGAAACGGGTCCTTACTGCCAGAAAGGATGGTGTACGGAAAAAATTAGGGAGGATTGCCTGAAATGAGAATAAGAGAGGTCGGCAAAATGGCCAAATGCGACAGTAGTACGACGGCTTCCCTGTATGCCAATAACACCAGGTAGTGACTGAGATGAAGAGAGCCGTTCATAACACGACTCTAATGTATACAAGTGAACTTAGGAAATGTGAGTTACATGAATAAAAGTATAAAGCCTTATGGAAAAACATCAGAGAAGTGCTGAATAAATGAAACAAAGTATGTTCCTGGGAAGGAAAATACCCGAAAGTTTTATTAACATAGAATTCATTGTGATCCCAGATTAATTTAGTCTATGTGTTCTGCATCATAAATAACTGAATTTTATGGAGCAAAGGTTGAAAAATGGATTCTAAAACCTCTATAAAAGAAGGCTATTCAAGTAGATTTTTCTTTTAAAATTTTTGAGATAATTTCATACTTACAAATCTAAATAGGACTTCAAGTTTAGGCATTTTATTTGGACTTCCGCTTTTATAACGTCAGTCTATTAACATTGGCACACTTTTTTCTGTAGCCCAATATTGTTTCAAGAAGGCTTTTCTAGTAGTTACAAATGGAATGTTTTAGGGCTAGCTGGTCTTCAGAGCGTCATCCTTCCTCACGAACGATGCCAGTCGCCTTGCAGTTAACGTGCGGGACGTAAGTGTGACCCTTGTCACTCCCCAGACTTGAGCCCAGAACCTCGCTCCACGAGTCTGCCAACATGGGGCAAGATCTGCTCTGTGTCTGAGCAAGCGTGTCTGGGAGAGAAAGTGGGCACCGAAACAGCGACGCCGGGTATTTCCTGAACAAGAGCATGAAGTCACGGAAGGTGAGGACTGCTGCTGCTACAACGCCCAGAGTAAGGGCAGTGATGTCACCCGACGCTCGTGCCGCACAGGGAGCCGCGACGGCCGCGGGGAGGCCCGCTGCCCGAGCAGGATGGCAGCCGCTCTCAAGCCCCGTGACTTACACAGGCCGGGGTGGGGGGCGCCGATGTTCAGCGCCAGGGTGCAGTCCCGGAGCTCGGGGAGGGAAGCTGAGGTTGCAGAGAGAAGGTCCCCACAGGCCTCAGAACGTTTGTAAACAGAGGCTAGAATTCTGCAGGCCAGTCGGGTTAATAAATTATGACACGCAAATGTGGAATTAATTTCATTTCAATCAACTAAACTTACTTTCTGGAGAGATAATTTCTTCCAGGACATGTCAGATCTCTGCAAAACTCCAATGGCTATAGTGAGACCTCTGCTTTTAAAAGCAGGCGAAGCTTCAGTTCTCAAAGCATGACATTAGATATTTGGCTATGTGAAAACCTCATTGATGTTAATGGAAATAGCATGACTTTCCAAACAAGAGTTTTAGAGGCAGGGGTTAAAAATCCTACTGAATTAGAATCAACTCTGCCTCTAAGAAGTACTGGCAACCCACACCGCACACACCGGGCGTGCTCTGAGGGTCACTGGTCATTCAGCATTTGGGTGCTGCTCTCAATGCACATTTTATGAAACAGAGAGTAGCAAGTCTGCTTTTAGGTGGCAGGCAAGGAAAACCTGTTTGCTACTAGTCAGTAACACAGCTGTGCTGCTTGCTCCTTTCCAGGCCACCTGCAGCGCGGTCCCCTCTGCCACGGGGGGTGCCCGGATGGTCACCTGCAGCGCAGTCCCGTCTGCCACGGGGGGAGCCCGGATCTGTCACCTGCAGCACGGTCCCCTCTGCCACGGGGGGAGCCTGGATGGGTC